>JACEEZ010013326.1:20000-57500 GCA_016584305.1 Chionoecetes opilio
CCTTTCCAGCCCTTCCCAGTGCTTCCCAGGGCTCCCGCTTTCTTGTCTTTTTACCAGCTAGACAGCGTTTTTTACTTTCAGCCTCATTCGTGTATCAGAAACTCCACCCTCGTCTAACCTAAGCCCCTCTAATCTGCTCAATCCATTCAGCTCGACTCCCTCTTACACCTTCCATGTTCCTCCTACACCTACCTCCCATGTCCCTCTTACATCTTCCATGTCCCTCTTACATCTTCCATGTCCCTCTTACATCTTCCATGTCCCTCTTACATCTTCCATGTCCCTCTTACATCAACGCTTGAACTCCTCTTAGCCTCTATATACCCCTCTTATATCTGCCAAGACCTCCTGCGCCCCTTTACAGCCCTCTTTACCCACCTTCCTCCTCCCCAGCCATATGAAAAGACATCCCAGCTCCTCCCAAGCAGCCAGACTTTCCAGGCCACACCAGACACCCCTCCAGCCCCGCTCAGCCCCCACTCAGCCCCCGCCCACACTGTCCCGCAGCAGCCATCACTCCCAGTATCCTCCCGGCAGCCTCGGCCCACGCCCATGGGTGCCTCGTTACCGTGGTGGCGTCGGCTGGAGGGCGCGGGCTGTAAATTCTTCGCCTTATTCCACTTTAAAGCTCCCTCTCCTCGAGTCGGCGCGGCGGTGAAATACGTTCCCGTTAGCCGTGCGACTTAATGCTCTCCAGCCCGCCTCTCTAACCCCCGCGGGTTATGAGGCTGCCGAGTCACCACCACTTTTCTCTCTTACAGGTAAGTATTACGGCGCCCGGAGCACCGTCAGGGCGGGCTGAGGGGCGTTGGGCAAGCACGGGGAAATAGAAAGGCAGGCATGGTCGCCGCGCCGCGTACGGTAGGAAAGTGTCAGCATCTTTGCTCTTTTGTTCTCTTTGTACTTCTTCAGCAACTTTTACACATGTAGTGAGTGTTTTCTTTCTGTATATATTTTTGTATGAGAACATTAGTCTTGTTTATCTATATATGCTTTATTAGTCAGAAGTATTCCTAGTTTCGTACGTTTTCGATTTATGTTATTACAGACTTATTTACGCACATCTTTATATACACACACACACACACACACACACACACACACACACACACACACACACACACACACACACACACACACACACACACACACACACACACACACACACACACACACACACACACAAACACAGCGACACACACACACACACACACACATACACACACACACACACACGCACACATACACACAACACATAGATAGATAGATAGATAGATATTTATTGACCACAGCTTTATACATAAATTACACATAATATCATTAATGAATAGACATAACACTCAATGTCCAAAAAATGAAACATTCCCACAAATTTTGAGTAACAAACTGTAGTCCAACAAAAAATAATTACTAAAACTACTACTACTACGATAAACTACTAAACACATAAAATTCAACAAGCAGCCAGCTTGATCTACGTCCCTATGAAAGACAAAAAAATGAAATAAACCATTAACGGAAAAGAATATGCATTTCTTAAGTATAACTATTTAAAACTTCATGAATAATTTTGCATGTTATTACATCACTGAAATTAGAGAATACGTCATGAACAGTATTAAATATGTAAAGGTTTCTAATGTGTTGTGTTATGGGGCACACCTCTACCACATGTTGTTCTGTTTGTATGTCACCACATACACACAGGCGCTCCTCGAGAGCACATACACACACACACACACACACGCACAAACACACACACATACACACACACACACACACACACACACACACACACACCTACACACACACATACACACACACACACACACACACACACACACACAAACACACATTGATTCACTCACTCATTTCGCCCCAGTAAGTATGTTCCTCGTTCCTCCCTTCCCACGTGCCGCCGCGAGTCCCGCTACGCACTGGGCGTGGGAGAATTAAGGAAGCGTCGCGTGATTGATCATGTGCCTGTAATCGGCTTCAGATGGAGGAAAGAGAGGATCGAGGGACTGATCCTTGCATCGATGATCAGCCATTCAGTGTGAGGGGAAAGGAACGGTGGGAAAATATTGTCCACCGAAATCACTGAAAAGAACATAAGAACATAAGAAAATAAGGAAACTACATGAGGCCGCGAGGCCTACACGTGGTAGTTCCTGTCACATAACACTACCTACATCCACCTTTCATCCCCATCCATTCACCTATCCAGCCCTTCTTTAAGGCTCCCTAATGACTCCGCACTAACTACCTGTCTACTGAGACCATTCCACTCATTCACCACCCTATTTGTGAACCAGTTTTTCCATATTTCTTTTCTAAATCTACGCTTTTCTAGCTTGAATCCGTTACTTGTTGTTATATCCTGGTTAAAAGCCGTAAGAACTTTTCCTATCTATCCTTTATTAAATCCCTTTATCCACTTAATAACTTCTATCAGATAGCCCCTTACTCTGCGTCTCGCGAGTGAGTGTAATTTTAATAACTTCAATCTCTTCTCATAACTAAAGTTACGCATCCCTTGTATAATTTTGGTCATCCTTCTCTGCACTGTTTCTAACAAGGCTATATCCATCCTGTAATATGGAAACCAAAACTGAACCGCATAGTCTAGGTGAGGCCTGACTAGAGCTTAGATAAAGCTTTAGAATAACATCCGCACTTCTACTTTTAACACTTCTGGTAATGAATCTTAATACTCTATTAGCTCTATTTCTGGCCTCAATACATTGTTTCCTAGGTCGGAGGTCTGGGCTCACCCTCACTCCAAGATCTTTTTCACCTTCTGATCTTTTCAGCGATACATTGCTTATGGTGTATCTATTACCCGGGTTTTTTCTACCAACATTCATAACGCTGCACTTATCAATATAAAATTCCATCTGCCATCTGACTGCCCACTGGTTAAGTTTATCTAAGTCTCCTTGCAATATGTTTACATCAGACTGTGATCCAATAATCCTACCTACCTTAGTATCATCAGCAAACTAGCTGATATCACTGCTAATCCCACTATCCAGGTCGTTGATGTAAATCATAAATATTAATGGACCCAAAACAGACCCTTGTGGAGCTCCACTTCTCACCAGTCCCCATTCAGATTTAGAACCATTAATTGTAACCCCTTGTTGCCGATTACTTAGCCAAGCTCTGATCCAATGAAGAACCTCACATCTATTCCATGAGCCTTAACCTTATTTAAGAGTCGCTCGTGTGTTACTTTGTCAAATGCCTTACTAAAGTCCAAGTATATTATATCATGATCCTTATCATTATCTGCCGTCTCATAAACTTTCCTATAAAAACTTAATTAATTGGTGAGAAATGACCTACCCTTGGTGAATCCATGTTGTGAATCAAATGATCAAAATGATCAAACTATGTTTATCTAAGTGCTCTCTAATGTTTTTTGCAATAATAGATTCCAATAATTTACCCAACACTGACATTAGACTTACGGGTCAATAATTTGACATTAGTCCTCTGTCTCCCTTCTTAAATATGGGAACAACATTTCCTTTCCTCCACAATAATGGCACATCGCCTATCGCAACCGATTTAAAAAAAATGTGCACTAACGACTTACTAACAACCTCCTAGCATTCCTTTAATATCCCTGGGATACACTTCATCTGGTCCTGGCGATTTAAAATTCTTCATTTTATCTATACTCTCTTCCACTATTTCCCTAGTTATCACAATATCTTTGAGTTTCTCCTCATCGCTTCCTTTAAACATCTGTTCACTATCAGGTATCGTCTGTGTATCCTCCTCTGTAAAAACACTTAAGAAATAATATTTTAGACTTTTACACATATCCTCATCCGTATTTAAGACTTCACCCTGTCATGATCTTAACGGTCCAACTAATGCCCTTGTCTTGGTATTATATATCTGATAGAACCCCTTTGGGTCACTTTTCGTCTGTCCTGCTACTTTAATTTCATAATTTTTCTTAATAACTCGAGTTAACTTCTTCACTGTCCTTGCCATCACGTTATACTGTTCTTTGCTTACCAATCCTGGGTTTACCCATTAATAAATGTTTCTTTTTACTCCAATGTTGTGTTTTAAATTAGTGGTCATCCATTTTGGATCACTCTTTCTTGACCTTATTTCCCTATAAAGAATATTTCCTTTCTGTCCGTCAATTATATTCCTTACAAATAAGGTATAATCCTCCTCAGCCCCGACCTCACTTCCATGTCTAACCGCTCTAATTACCTCCAGGCGCCTGTTTAATCCTTCATAATTGGCCTTTCCAGCTGTCAACGCCCTGTCCTTACCCTGGGATAATTTCTTCCCCTCCATCCCACACCTCTTATTAATAACCTCCAGGTGTCTTCTTAATCCTGCATAAATGGCCTTTCTGAAATTAGGTATTCTATGTTTATTGCCACTACATTTTCCAACTTCCCATTTTCACCCTTGTACGCATGGTGACGCGATCGCGTCAAAACGGGCCCGTCTGCAATCTGAGCTTTTGACGCGAATTGCGTCAAAAAACAATAAAAAATTGCCAAAAATAAAGTCTTTATCAGAATTGTGTCAAAAGTGTCTGAATCAAAGATCAAACCTAGACCTATAAAATAAACTAATTGTCAACTCTCTGGCGTGAGTGGATGTGAAATGTCGTCCCTTTAAAACGTGTCCCGAGCTGGCCATACTGGCCATATGAAAATTATAATGGTAGCGTTGGAATCCTCATAAAAAGCCGCTTTTATTGGCATATAACCCATAAAAAATTGACTCAGATAGTTTCGAGCTACGAAGTGGTGAACGTCAGTAATTCTTATTTATCTTTACTTAATATTTTTTCGGAGTCGGTAAATTCCGCAATTTATTTGCGTTTCTTGTTATTTTTTTCTTTCATTAGGCAGAATAATCTCTTGCAAAACCAATGATCTATAAAAATGCCAGGAAAAAAGAATACATGTTGGTGAAATTGATAACATACAAAAATAATTCGCCGCACAGTCTGGCCGTTTCGCGGGGCCCCTTAGGGAGCATAAGACGGATGCTGCATTGGACGGAAAAACTTATTAAACTTTCCGTGCGTGAAAGGGTTAAGCTAAATCTGATCTCATAATTGTCGCAATTATTTAACTTTCCACCGACCTCCACATCTGTAACAAATCGTCTATATTTGTCAGCAATAGATCTATAATATTATCTCCTCTAGTAGGCTCCTTGATTGCTTGACTTAGGAAGTTATCCTGGATTATATTTAACAATTCATCTGCGTCGCTGTCACCTATGATTAAATCCCAGTCTATATTCCTAAGATTAAAATCTCCCACTACGCATAGTCGACTATATCTGCAGGCCTTGCTTATTTCTTCCCATATAGGAGCTGAATCCTCTTTACATAAGTTTAGAGGCCTATACACTACACCCAAAACCATTTTCTCAGTTCCCTCCGTAACCTCTACCCATATAGACTCTATGCTGTCATCTAATTTTTATAACATTATTAACACAACACTGCAATGCATCTCTTGCATAAAGCGCAACTCCTCCACCTCACCTGCCAACTCTGTCCTTGTGAAATAACTTATACCCAGCTATCTCGACCTCCGGATCAAATACCTTTCCTGACATATCCAACCATGTTTCTGTTAATGGTATAAAATCAAAATCCTCTACATTATTTATTCCTCTCAAGAAATCTATCTTGTTTAAAATACTCCTACAGTTTGTATAATAGACCTTTAAGTAACTCCTCTTATTTGTGACCATTTTCCCTCTATATTTAACTAAACCCCTCCTCTCTCTCTTCTTACGAATCACTTTAGTTCCTTGCCTTCTGAAACTCCTCCTAGTGTCGCAAGTTTCGCTTACCCCCACCCCAGTGTCTACTCCCCGGTTCTCTATCTTAAAAAAGCCTGCAGTGTACCTACCTCCCTTTCAATGGGATTAGACAAACTGAACTCCTTCCTCTCGAAAAGTGCACCCGTCCCTGCGGTGAGTCTTATGCCAAAAAAGATTTCCCAGCTGCGACAAGCCAATCCATTGGCTTTGCAATGAAGTGGCAGCCGGCATTCAAAAATAGCCCTGGAGTAACCACAGTCGTCAACAAAGCGTCATTGGTAGGACAACACAACACAGGAACCACCCCTGTCCTAAACTTAACTACAGCTTCCTGAACCGCGTAGGCGTTCCTCAATATTAGACACTCAACATCATTTCCCCAGCATCAAGGCAGGACGATGGGGCTTTTTCCCTTGATCCGCCATGCACTCAACTATCTTATCACTAACATGAACCAATCCCCTTCCCTGGGTAACTCACCCGACTTCATGCCCCCATCTGATCCCTTAACGGTCAACAGAATCTGCTTGTCGAGAGATGCCTAACCTGACTGTCATCAACAACCAAGATTTTACCTACGGGTGATGATGTATCGTCTACCGTTCATACCTCCGTATCTTCCTCTTGCAGTACCTTCCTATTCCGAGAGTACCTGAAATGCGTTCGTGCACACAACATTGTCATTGTTTACCTTTTTCTCCATTGGGCGGGCTCCACCAAGTTCAACCACCTGCCATTCACCATTCCTTGGTGACCTACTAGAGACCACTCCTTTAGTAGTAGCACGAGGCACGTCTCCCTCTGGTACCTTTCCAGGTACATCCCTCGCATGTGCCCCTACACTCACTCCTCCTCCACACTTAAGAGATCGTATCTCTATCTCTTGCTTTCTCACCACGCTTTTCAAATCGTTCACTTCACCTACGAAGTACCTTTTCAGGTCATCGATCGCCTCCAGAACATAGCCGCCACGCCACGCCACACCCTTCACTACACTCGACCCTTGTCTCTCCCTCAACCACACTCGCTTTCATCTCAGCCTCCTTCACTAATACCACACTACCACTCTCCACCACAGCAGAAGCACTCAGAGGAAGAAAAGGAGATGATTTCAACGCTGCCCTGTCTTGAAGTGTTTCTTTCTTACACTTCATTTTTATCTTAGAAATCGGTTCTCTCTCTCTCTCTCTCTCTCTCTCTCTCTCTCTCTCTCTCTCTCTCTCTCTCTCTCTCTCTCTCTCTCTCTCTCTCTCTCTCTCTCTCTCTCTCTCTCTCTCTCTCTCTCTCTCTCTCTCTCTCTCTCTCTCTCTCTCTCTCTCTCTCTCTCTCTCTCTCTCTCTCTCTCTCTCTCTCTCTCTCTCTCTCTCTCTCTCTCTCTCTCTCTCTCTCTCTCTCTCTCTCTCTCTCTCTCTCTCTCTCTCTCTCGCTTTCTTTCTCACCTACAAATATCGACGAAGTCAATTCACAATGAAAGGTTGAAGATGCCATTTACATTGCAAGAAGCCGCCCCTTTCCCTTCCCCACAAAAAGAACCTACTCGAATGCGAGATTTTCAGTCATATAAAAAAGGTCGACATCATTCTGTCATTACATCAATCTTGGCGACGAGCTGAATCGTCGGTGCCAATTGTTTAAAAAAACTGGTGGTGGTGATTTTATGCATGGGTGCAATGCGACGAAAAACGAGAGAGAAATAGACTGAGAAAGAGTAAAAGAGAGGTGATGAGAGGGAGGAAAAATCTGGTCATGAGTGAAGCAGGTGTGCCATGAGAGGTCGTGAGGCTGATTTATGTGATAATAGGAAGAAAGAGGAAGGGAGGGGTGAGGGAGAGGGGGAAGGAGAAAAGACAGACGTGAGATGAGTGGATAATGTGGCGTAAAATGTTATGACAAAGAAACGTGTACTATCTTCACCCTTGTACCATCGTCAACCATTCCTCCATCCTCACCTTTTAGTATACTCGTAGATTGAGAATTATGAAAAACTAATAATAGACAAAATATATTTTTGTCAATTTTTTTGTACTCTTCCTCTTATCCTCCACTCCTCCCTCTTTCCCTCTCGTCAATCCCTCTTTCTCCCTCTCTCCCTCGCTCTCAATCCCTATCCTTAAAGTAATCGTCCAGACCCCTTTTTTCTTAGCATAATTATGTTGAATGTTTATTCAAAATACCTAGTTTACACAAAAAAAAATTCATTTCCACGCCTTATTTTCCTAAAAACATACCTTTGGTAAAAAGTGCGTGAAAAAAAACAGCCCGGTTCCAGCCGTGGCGCGAAACTTGCTGATGACAGCCCGTGAGGCGGACAAACTGCATAACACAGCACGCCTCTCCCCAGCGCACACAGCTTCTCCACACATTTATCGTTGTCGTATAGGTCGGGAACGGGTGATAAGCTCTCTGGAAAAGCACAGCTTTCCTGCTGCACACATAAAGGATGCAAGTATATGCCATATCGCAAACAAAAAGTATCAGAAACAACCAAATATCTTCATGTACTATATTTATTTCTAATTTACGTGTATTTGTATTACCGCGGGGTTGGGAAGCTCGGGGAGTTTACAGATTTTCATTGCGGATTATTTAAAAACGGGTGACTGGATGCAAAAGTGACTACATATTGTTGATATACTCGATAATAGCTATATTTCGACTGCATTAAATCAGGAATGCTGAAATGGTCTGGACGATTACTTTAGGATGTACTGCGTGAGCACAATAACCCATTAGTTTCGTTTTCCATTGTGCTTTCTCCTCCTCTTTGCAAAACGTTTATTATCTGATGACCCCAAAACTCAAAGTCCCCCTCCTCTTCCTCCTCCTCCTCCTCCTCCTCCTCCTCCTCCTCCTCCTCCTCCTCCTCCTCCTCCTCCTCCTCCTCCTCCTCCTCCTCCTCCTTTTATTCTTTCTCTTATTCTTCATCTTCCTTCTGCTCCTATTAAAGTTGAGTTATATGTTATTTTTCCTTCTGTTCTTCTGTATAATCTTTCTCTTTTATTTCATTGTCCTTTCCTTCCTCCTCCTCCTCCTCCTCCTCCTCCTCCTCCTCCTCTTCCTCCTCCTCCTCCTCTCAAACTGATAGGGGACTCAATCATTCGTGATCAACTAGTGGAACTCTGTGGTCGTGATCCCCAACACAGAAAGAGGCACTGCATTCCAGGAGCGTCCCTGGACAACATAAGCGAAGCCTGCGATGAATTAACAAATGACGCCGACGCAAACACCCTGATCATTATTCACGCGGGAACAAATGACGTCAAACAAACCAGATCAGAGGCCCTCCTTACTAAATATCTCAAAATGATGAATAAATATAAACTAAAATCTAGTAAAATCATCGTATCTGGTATTGGAAAAAATTGTTTTCTGAACAGGTTTAAATTGTGTGGTGTTGGTTATGTGTGGTGTTGGTTGTGTGTGGTGTTGGTTGTGTGTGGTGTTGGTTATGTGTGGTGTTGGTTATGTGTGGTGTTGGTTGTGTGTGGTGTTGGTTGGTGTGTGTTTGGTTTGTGTGTGGTTGGTTATTTGTGGTGTTGGTTATGTGTGGTGTTGGTTATGTGTGGTGTTGGTTATCCGTGGTGTTTGGTTATCCGTGATGTTTGGTTCTCCGTGGTGTCTGGCTATGTGAGGTACCTGGTGCGCGATGTTAGGTGTTATGCAACTAATACGCACATTTATTTTATCATATAATAAAAATACTTTGACTTTATTAAATAGTTATATTCTTTCAATATATTTATTGTAGGGCAACCATGTGAATATTCACTTTTGGGGCCTGCCCAAAATGTTTACATTTAGTGGGTCCAGCCAAGCAATTCATATTGTATAATATAAACTTAAATGTTATTTATGGCCAATAAACCTATTTGAATTTGATTTGAATTTGAATTTGAAGAAGTAGGAAGAGACAGTGAAGAATAGTTAAAAGAGAAGAAGAGGAAGGAGAAGAGTAAAGAATTGAAAGAGGAGCAGGAGGATGAAGTAGGTAGAGAAAGATGAAAACGGGTTAGAAGAGAAGATGGAGAAGGAAGAGGAGGAGTGTATAACAAAAGGAAAGAAGAGGAAATAAAAAACTAGCAGGAAGGAATTACAAGAATATTTTGTTTGACTTGAATAATTCACAAAATCGTTTGTTTGTCCTTTCCCAAGTCCATACATCCCTAGAAAAAACGATTGAAAGAAAGACAGAAAAGTAAAGGGAGAGCGAAAAAAAAATCCCGGTTACACCTGGAATTGTGGGACCCATGCAGCAATCTTCCAAATTGTTTACAAAATATTATGTTCTAATGGGACGTCAAAAAGGAGGAGGAAGAGGAGCGAGGTTTGAACGCTTAGCTAACACTGTTCCAAGCCGTATAACCGTGTATAGTGCAGAGGCTCTTAAAGAGATGGGACGAGAAAGAGGATAAGGAGGAGGTGGTGATGGTAAGCTGGTATCACAATGGCATGAGATGCGAGGAAAAGGAAGTTTTTTGGGTGCGAGGAAGGGTGTAACTGTGTGTGTGTGTGTGTGTGTTGTGTGTGTGTGTGTGGTGATGTGGTGTGGTGGTGTGTGTGTGTGTGTGTGGTGTGTGTGGTGTGTGTGGTGTGTGTGTGTGTGTGTGTGTATGTGTGTGTGTGTATGTGTGTGTGTGTGTGTGTGTGTGTGTGTGTATGTGTGAGTGTGTGTGTGTGTGTGTGTGTGTGTGTGTGTGTGTGTGTGTGTGAGAGTATGTGTATGTGTGACTTCAGAAAAACAGGGGGAATACAGATGCAAGAACTAAGATAAAAGAGAGCAGCGGCGGGGAAAAGCATGAAGAGGTAATAGAAAAAAAAATGTGGAAAAATGTAGGTTTCTAAGGTGTAAAACTAAGAAGTTTCAAAGGATTTCCTTAACTTTTGCCGATTGAGAAAATCTGTGTGTAGGATTTTCTTAGGGATTATTATATTTGTGCGTCTTCTTCTGTTGTTTGTTTATTTATTTATATTTCGTTGAGGCGAGCTGCGATAAGAACTTTGCTGATGTATTCGTGTGTGAATAGAAATATTCGTGCATGGCAAAATTATGCAAACGAAAAATAGTTGCGTATGAAAGAAAAAAAAAGGTTGTGGTAAATAAAGCAAGTAATATCTCTCTTGTTTTTACTACCTTCAATCTTTTCCCTATTTTTCACTTCAGTTTGCCGTTTGATTTTTGTTCTTCTTATTTCGATTTCGTTTCAGTTTTAATGTAATTAAAAATTTTATGTAATATAATAATACTATTATTTGTTGTTTTAAATGTTGAGCGACTTTGGTGTAGCTGTAATATATCTATACCATTCGTTTTGTAGTGTTTTTGTTCGTGTTTTTGTGTGTGAATGTGTGTGTGTGTGTGTGTGTGTGTGTGTGTGTGTGTGTGTGTGTGTGTGTGTGTGTGTGTGTGTGTGTGTGTGTGTGTGTGTGTGTGTGTGTGTGTGTGTGTGTGTGTGTGTGTGTGTGTGTGTGTGTGTGTGTGTGTGTGTGTGTGAAACTGTGTATGTGTGTGTGCACGGGACTCGGAACACTTGCCTCTATGGATGAATACAAAAATTCGCATATTCCGTGTTCTGCACTATCAAAAAGCCGTGAGTCAGAGTGTATATTGTTTTGTCTCGGTTAGCACTTTGTACAAGAGTTATAAACAAACTCTTGGCACAATTTTCAATTTCCGTAATGGTTTACTTTTTTGTTCCTGAATTTTATGGAAATGTGCGATTGAAATATATAATAGGATTTTTTTATACAAAGAAATGTAACAGGATATTCAGGAATCCATAAAATAATCACTTCTAAATTGGACCTGCCCCACCTCTTCTTTTTTTTGAGAATCTGGCGCAATGCTGCTAACAAAAATGTAAACAGACAAACCGAACCGATAACATAACCTCTTTGGCAGATAACTTGGACTTAGGAAGTTTAAAATATAATATTAATAATTGTCTGAAAAAATGCATATTTTGATATTGAAATCAATATTGATAGTGAAAATGTCGTGTAACATTTATGAACAAAATACTAAAATTATGTGTGTTAAACTCACAGTAATTTATGTAAAATATAACCACGTCTTGATAGTGAATGACTTGATACAAAAAAACAAAAAAATTACATTATAGCTTTGTTTTTATATTGAAAGTGCGAAAAAGTTTTCAATAGGAGAATACCACTATTTACTCTTACCATCAAAACCTGTATTACATTGCCCAAGTACACGTGTTNCATCTTATTTAATAAGTATTATCATAATACTAAACCGGAATGTACCGTGCGAATGGAAACTAGCAAATGTCACACCCATAATTAAAAAAGGAAGCAAGTCGCAGCCCGGAAACTATCGCCCAATCAGTTTAACATCAGTTGCTGGAAAATTAATGGAATCCATCACAAGAGACAAAATCGTTAAGTTCCTAGAAGAAAATGACATAATCAAAGATTCGCAGCATGGATTCAGAAATAAACGCTCATGCCTCTCAAACTTATTTGATTTTTACAATAGTGCATTTAAAATGTACGACAACACGAGGGCAGTAGACGTAGTTTACCTCGATTTTCAAAAAGCGTTCGACAAAGTTCCTCATAAGCGTCTCATTAGCAAAGTAAAAGCTCATGGTATAACAGGCCATCTTTCAAATTGGATAGAAAACTGGCTGTCAATTCGTAAACAAAGGGTGGTAATAAATGGAAATTCTTCTGACTGGACCAGTGTAAATAGTGGTGTTCCTCAAGGATCAGTTCTCGGACCTATCCTGTTCTTAATATACATAAATGACATTGACGAGGGAATCACATGCAGGATATCGAAATTTGCTGATGACACGCAATTCACAAACATAACCTCTACAGAATCTCAGCGCCAACTCATACAAAACGACTTAAGCACGCTAACAGAATGGTCAAAAACATGGCAAATGAATTTCAACCTTGACAAATGTCATGTATCGATAATAACAACCCTCATAAAAGTTACGTGATGAACGATTGCCAACTAACAAGTGTTGATAAAGAAAAATATTTAGGTGTTATAATTTCGAAAGATCTCAAACCGAATAACCAAATTATAGAGGTAGTAAAAACTGCAAATAAATTGGTTGGTTTTATTGGACGAACTTTCAGTTTCAAATCTGAAAAAAGTTGTACTCACTCTTTTTAACTCGCTTGTTCGCCCCCATCTAGAATAATGTGTGCAGTTCTGGTCACCTTATTATAAAAAGGACATAGATAAACTAAAAAAAATACAGCGCAGAGTAACCGAAATGATACCTAGATTGCGTAATAAATCGTACGAAAATCGGCTCAAAGAACTTAACTTATTCCCATTAACAAAACGAAGGATAAGAGGTGACCTCATCGAAGTCTTTAAAATCTTCAATGGATTTACGAACGTAGTCCCAGAAAATCTTTTAACGCTAGACCGGTAAGCTCAACTAGAAACAATGGATTTAAAATAAGCAGGAAACGGTTTGTAACGAACGAAGCAAAGTACTTCTTCACAAACCGTGTTGTAAACGTATGGAATGGGCTGCCGTCAGACGTAGTAAACTCAAATACAATAGAATCATTTAAAAATCGCCTCGATAAATATTTCATATCAAATCCCCGGTTGTCACTGTTTATCTCGGAGTAATAAATTTATCTCGCCGGCCTCTGATACTTACTCTCATTGCGTAAAATGATTGCGAGTCGCGTCTACACAACCCCTCCCACACGTCTCAGACAGCCCCGAGTAAACAGTCACTACTACAACTTTTGACCTGTGACGGGCTGTGGTTCAGTAAGGGCCCTGTCAGTTAGTGACCACCATCGGGATTTATATACCAGGGGTCACTGCTGCCGGGGGGCATTGAAGTGCACGGCGTCCTACTTGGAAAGTGCACTACCGTAGTGGATTGAAACGGAGCTGAGGCCTGATTGACTGCTGCCTCCCAAGAAAGCACCAGGCAAGGCTGCCGCACCACCCTTGAACTTCCACACTGAGCCTACACCAACACTACATTAGACCTCATAACACACAGAGATAGCCCCGAGTTAACGGTTACTGTAAGGAGCGTTGGCTTGTTACGCTCGCCAACTGCTCCGAGGCTTCAGAGTGGCGGTACGGCTCAACAGAGTCGACAGCGGGCCTGCCATGTTACCGAGCGGGAGTTCCTGCCCAGCCGTCACCCTAGCCAGCCACACTACCTACACCACCAACTCGTATACCTGCACTTCAATTTGCACTTGTAAATATTCCTATTACACAAGTAAAGTTTGCACCTACGTGCTGTTTACGTTAACCAGTTACCACTACTACTCTCGACCTATGACGGGCTGTGGTTTAGTTAGGGTCCTGACAGTTAGTGACCACCATCGAAATTTAAGGTACCAGGGGTCACTGCTGCATGAGGCATTGAAGTGTACGGCGTCCTACATGAAAGTACACAATCCGCAGTGGATTGAACGGAGCTGGGGCCTGATTGACTGCTGCCTCCCAAGAAATCGCCAGGCAAGGCTGCCGCACCACCCTTGAACCTCCACACTGTGTGCACACCATTACAAAACACACATAACATGACCTATCTATCAAGCACTAAACCTACCCTCACAAACTAGTAGTAGTTAGCCATAGATTACAGGTTTCAACTTTCCTCACAAATTCCATGCAGTTTTTCTATATTGCATGGTATCACTTCTTTTCCGGCCAGCTTCGGCTGGAGGGATGGGTGGGTGGGGAGGAGCCTTCTACTTCCTATCCCTTCTCTCTTATTATCTAGTTAGTGTAGTGTAGTTAAAGCAAACAGCCTTGTAAGGACCTATCGGTTTGTTGCTGTTTGTGTTTCCTTTGTATTCCTTTGTATTCCTCCTCCTCCTCCTCCTCCTCCGGCATTGTTGATACCACCCTAAGCCCAGACTCTCACCTCCTCATATTTTTTCATTCTGCTTCATCCTTCTCTGTTCCTTCCCCTCTTTCTTTTACTCCTCCTTCTTCTCTTCTTCGTCTTTCCTTTTCCAAAACTGCACAAAATTTCTCCGACTTTTGGTTTTCAATCTGTATTCTTTTATTTCTTTTTTGCCCTCATTTCCGTAGACATGTGGCCTCAAGAACGTGTCCTCGTTGTATATAAATAAGCCTTTTGTTGCCTGCTGATCGTATGTTCTAATTTTCTAACGCTGCTCCTTTTCCTCCTCCTCTTCCTCTTTCTCCTCTTCCTCTTCCTTCTTCTCCCTTGCTGTTCATAAGCTACATTTCCGTATGATTTGTTGTGTGTATATTAGCATCAGTGAGTTCTCTCGTCTTTGGGTTTTCTATGTAGCGAGTTTTCTTAGGTTACCCTTCTTACCTTGTTGGTGTCTACTTACATTGATCGAGTTAATAAGTTGGCTCAGGTATCGCCAGGTGCAACGTGATTTTATGCCTCAATAATCTCTCTCTCTCTCTCTCTCTCTCTCTCTCTCTCTCTCTCTCTCTCTCTCTCTCTCTCTCTCTCTCTCTCTCTCTCTCTCTCTCCCCCTCTCTTTTCTCTCTCTTCTCCTCTCTCTCTCTCTCTCTCTCTCTCTCTCTCTTCTCTTCTCTCTCTCTCTCTCTTCTCGTTTGTCAGGTGACTATTCAGTGCAGAGTCTTGACCGCGGCGGACTGTAATAGTGTGTCCTGAAAATTTTGGCTGGATGGAGCCTTAATTTGTGCCCGTGATAGAAAACGAGGTACGCAGCCTTACCGTCCCTTCCATTATTAGCGTACTGGTTATATATATTTATGTGTTAATCTATACTAAGACAGGATGTCCGAGGGTCTGAGTGTCTTGTAGCGGATGCTGAGTGCTGCAGGGTTTTCCCCGAGGTAGACCACCTGTGTTTTTCCCCCCCTTGGAAACCCGAAAACCCCCCGGGGGAAACGGGCCCCCCCCCTGTCCACTGAGGATGGACGGGGTGCTATAGGGCTCGGGGTTTTTCATCCCTACCTCGCTCAGGACCATGTCCTTTCCCGCTACATGACTCCCTAGAGGCATCGGGGGACGAAGCTCGGGCCCGTCAACTGTGTGGGGGCCCAGCATTAACAGCGACATCACCAGCACGGTCGGGGGCTGTGACGCGTGTCGGGATGCTGCCGTCACAGCCGAAGGACCACTACTCTGGGACCCTCTTCCATCAGGGCCCTTCGGGAAGTCTCGGCGACCTCTTCACCCACGCTAGAAAGGATTACCAATCTACTCCGATCGCTTGTCTGGGGGCCCGGCTTCCCGAATATGGGGGGAGGCGAGCGCAAATCACGATGAAGCTGCTTTGGCTCTTTAAGGAGTGGGTGTCCCATTCGGCTACGGACTGACGGGGGCCGCAGTTTTCAATTTTTTGCGTTTCGGTCCTTCTGAAGAATGGGCTTAATCATGTCTTATTTCCCCCGTTACCCCCAGTCAAACGGCCACGCAGAGGCTTTCGTGAAGAAGGCGAAATATCTTCGCAAGGTCCGCACAGCAGGTGGCAACAAAGATGGCCTTCGCGGGGGCTTGATGGACTCCGAAACCTCCCCCCCTGATGGTCGATCTCCACCCAATTTTTTTACGGCGTCCTTCCGACGGCAGTACCGGACACCGGGGGCATTCGCCCCCGAATGGCAGGCCCGATGAGGATGCGACCCAAAAACGTCCGGGGGAAAAGGGAAAAAAGGCGGAGGGGTAAAAAAATGCCCTCCCTGCGCACACCCTTCGGTCGGCACCCCTTCCTCAAACTGAAAGTCTCGGCGCTGGAACAAGCGGGGGGTGTATTGGTGTGGTAACACAGAGTTACCACGCCAATTTGCAGGGGAAATTTTGAGGACCGCCGCTCCCTACTCCACACCAGCTTCGACCTCGGGTGAACCCCGGCCGTTTCCTCCTGTGGTGATCCCGCAGGTCGGTTCTCGTCGCCTCGCCAGCCCCCGCCGCAGCGCCGAAGCTTATGAACCAGACCCGGACCGCTTCGTTCCGAAACCTCTTTCCCCCGGGGGAGGGGATGAAAGGAGCTTTGGGCTTGTTACGCTCCCCAACTGCTCCGAGGCTTCGGGTGGGCGGCAGGGCTCAACAGATCGACACGGCCTCCCATTTTCCCGAGGGGGGGTTTTCCTCCCAGCCGTCCCCTAGCCACCACACTACACACCACCAACTCGTATACCTGCATTAAATTTGCCTTTTAAATTCCTATTACACAATAAATTTTTTCACCTACGTGCTGTTTCTTTAAAACCATTTCCCCACTACTACTCTCGACCTATGACGGGCTGTGGTTTATTTTGGGTCCTACAGTTATGACCACCATCGAAATTTAAAGGCCAGGGGTCCTGCTGCTGAGGCTTAAAGTTACGGCGCCCCTACATGAAAGTACAAAATCCGCGTGGATTGAAGGGAGCTGGGGCCGATTGACTGCTGCCTCCCAAAAATCGCCAGGCAAGGCTGCCGCACCCCCCTTTTAAACCTCCACACTGTGTCAAAACCATTACAAAACACACATAACATGACCCATCTATCAACCTAAAACCCACCCCACAAATAGTAGTAGTTAGCCATTTACAGGTTTCAAAAATTTCCTCACAATTCCTGCGTTTTTCTATATTGCATGGTATCCTTCTTTTCCGGGCCCGCTTCGCTGGAGGGATGGGGGGGTGGGGAGGAGCCTTTTATTCCTATCCCTTCTCTCTTATTATCTGTTATGTAGTGTATTAAAACAAACACCTTTTAGCCTATCGGGGTTTTTGTGTTTTTTGGGTTTTCCCTTTTTATTCCCCTTTGTATTCCTCCTCCTCCCCCTCCCCTCCGCATTTTTACCACCCTAAGCCCAACTCTCACCTCCTCTATTTTTTTTTATTCTGCTTCATCCTTCTCTGTTCCCTTTCCCCCCTTTCTTTTACTCCTCCTTCTTCTCTTCTTTGTCTTTCCTTTTCCAAAACTGACAAAATTTTTCCCACTTTTGGTTTCAATCTGTTTCTTTTTTTTCTTTTTTCCCTCTTTCCGTAACATGTGCCTCAAAAAAACGTGTCCCCTTTTATAAATAAGCCTTTTTTTGCCTCTGATCGTATGTTCTAAAATTTTTTTTTAAAGCTGCTCCTTTTCCTCCTCCCCTTCCCCCTTTCTCCTCTTCCTCTTCCTTCTTCTCCCCCTTTCTGTTCATAACTACATTTTCCCTATGATTTGTTTTGTGTATATTGCATCTGAGTTTTCTCGTCTTTGGGGTTTTTTATGTACGAGTTTTTCTTGGTTCCCTTCTTACCTTTTTGGTGTCTACTTACTTTTATCGAGTTAATAAGTTGGCTCAGGTACGCCGGTGCAACGTGATTTTATCCCAATAATCTCTCTCTCCCTCTCTCCCCTCTCCTCTCTTCTCTCTCCTCTCTCTCTCCCTTCTTTTCTCCTCTCTCTCTTCTCTCCCCCTTCTCCCTCTCTCTCTCTCTCTTCTCTCTCTCTCTCTCTCTCCCCTCGCTCGCGTCTCGCTCGCTCGCGATCTCCTCTCCTCTCTCTCCTCCTCTCCTCGCTCGCCCCCGCGATCTCTCTCTCTCTCTCTCTCTCTCTCTCTCGCTCGCTCGCATCTCTCTCTCTCTCTCTCTCTCCCCTCTCTCTGGGCCGCTCGCGATCCTCTCTCTCTCTCTCTCTCCCCTCTCTTTCTCGCTCGCTCGCGATCTCTCTCTCTCTCTCTCTCTCTCTCGCTCGTCTCGTCTCTCTCTCTCTCCTCTCTCCTCTCTCTCTCTCGTCTCTCCTCTCTCTCTCCTCTCTCTCTCTCTCTCTCTCTCTCTCTTCTCTCTCTTCTCTCTCTCTCTCTCTCTCTCTCTCTCACTCTCTCTCTCTCTCTCTCTCTCTGTCTCTCTCTCTCTCTCTCTCCTCTCTCTCTCTCTCTCTCTCTCTCTCCTCTCTCTCTCTCTCCTCTCTCTCGTCTCTCTCTTCTCTCTCTCTCTCTCTTCTCTCTCTCTCTCTCTCTCGCTCTCTCTTTGGCATATATATCGAAGAAATTTAAGAAAACAAAGTGGAAGAGGTCTTTGGAAGGGAACATTTACTGGGGAAATTTAAGTCTGGGAAGGTTAGTCAGAAAACGAGGGTTTTGAGAGGGGTAACTGTAAGAGTGGGAACAAGGGTTTTAGTTGGAAAAAAAAAAAGACTCGAAGAAAAAATTTGTTGAGTTAGAAGAATTCAGGGAAATAGGAACGGAGTTGGCAGGTAAAATGTTGTAGATTAAATTTGATGAAGGCGAAGGTGATTTTAAAACCCCAAAAAAAGGTACACAGGTTTCTGAGAGAACATTTTGAAGAGGGGAGGAAGAAGAAAGAGTTTCTGCAAATAATTATGGAAATAGCTTGAACTAAAGAGAGGAATTTTTTAGGAAAATTATTGTTTTAATAAGAATTGAAAAGAAAATCTATCCATTGAATATCGAAAAAAGTAGAGAATCTAATCAAGACATTTTGCAGTGGGCGGTGAAAGAGATGATTTCAGTGACGTTGAAAAACAAAAAATTTGGGTGAGGGTTTAATATAAGCGAGGTGGCTAGCATTGGAGTGGCCTGGCAACGAAGCGATTGGGCGGGCGCGTTATGGGGCGGAATGCCCAGCAGAACATTGATTGGCGAAGACTATGGGGGAGATAATGAAAGTTCTGTGATTGTCTGAGTACTTGAGACCCTGCAAATTAAGTTGGATTAGTTAGGATGGTGGTGGTAGTAATAGTAGTAGTAGTAGTGGTAGTAGTAGTAGTAGTAGTAGTAGTGGCAGTAGTAGTAGTATACATTATGGTTAATACATGTTTTTTTTTTCTTGTTTGTTTCTCTCTCTCTCTCTCTCTCTCTCTCTCTCTCTCCTCTCTCTTCTCTCTCTCTCTCTCTCTCTCTCTCTCTCTCTCTCTCTCTCTCTCTCTCTCTCGTCTCTCTCTCTCTCCTCTCTCTCTCTCCTCTCTCTCTCTCTCTCTCTCTCTCTTTCTCGTTTGTCAGGTGACTATTCAGTGCAGAGTCTTGACCGCGGCGGACTGTAATAGTGTGTCCTGAAATTGTGGCTGGATGGAGCCTTAATTAGTGACCCGTGATAGAAAACGAGGTACGCAGCCTTACCGTCACCTTCCATTATTAGCGTACTGGTTATATATATTTATGTGTTAATCTATACTAAGACAGGATGTCCGAGGGTCTGAGTGTCTTGTAGCGGATGCTGAGTGCTGACAGCTTTTCCTGAGGTAGACACCTCGCCCTGGTTAAGGACTGCACACACAAGCTGTGTGTGTGTCATCTCAACGTTCTGCCCAAGGATGATGACGCTGACCAGAGTGCAACAGGCCTGAGAGACATGTCCACCGGAACCTGCCAGTTCCGGCAGCTTTCCTTATATGCGGCAGACGCAGCGAGAGAAGGGACAGACAGAACACAGAGAACGAGAGGAGACGTGTTACCTTGCGCTCCTACTCACGACACCTTCCTGGGTGTCTGTGTGTACCCCACACCTGGGGGCGTGGAGTACCTTGTCACGGCACTAACTGTTCCCGGCTCTGTCTATTGACATTGTTTCTTTGGGCCGTTATTTAAAGAACGGTGCCATTTTTAAATTTTAAAAACCTTCCGTGTACATATATACATTATAATTTTAGTATATTGTCTTACTCGAATCCTTTGGCACTAAAAATATTTTAAAAATTACGAAAAGAACCGCTCGCCACTTTTAAACCCATACATACCCTTTTTTTGACGTGTACCTCGGGGAAACAAAGCAAGTTCCAGCCCGTAAAAAGGGTCTCCCGGGCATCCCCCTTTTTACGGTTAGTAAACCATATCAAAGGGATGAACCCTTTTTCTCCAAAAAAAAAACTACTAAGAAGGGTAACATAATTGGTGAATGCGGTGAATGAGAAAAATTACAACACCATAGTTTGGGTTTAAAAGACAAAATGGTAATGTCGTCTAAAAAAAACGAAAATGTGGTATGGGGCAACAAAAAATTGAAATTAGTTATGCCTTAATGAAAAATGAACGAGTACATACAAATTTTAATACACGGAGGTGACGATAGATTGTGGAACAACATTGAGTCTAAACCCGTAACAGAGAGACGAGAGAGACAAAATTTTTCAAAGCGGGTTTCAGACAAGCCTGGCTTCGTGATTTTTTCAACGATTCAGAAATCTCCTCTTAAAATCTATTTTCATGTCATTACTCAACCACAACAAACTGAGTTATCATTAATCTCCCCAGTATAGATAATCCACCCTAATTGCCTCCGAGATTCACGACAGAACCGCGAGGACAGGACGCGTATCTCCGCGAGGAAAAGGACGGACGCGTGGAAACGCGGAAGGACGCTGTTATCTGTGTACGGAAGAGGCCCCCGACTTCTTACGAGTCTCACAACGCCACAGCCGCACCTGTTCCCCCCACTTTGCTGATCTGGCTTCTGCATTGGTATCTTTTGGGAGGAACCCTTCTGATTCGCTTTACGGAAGGACTGCCCTGTGCTGACTCAAACACAATGTTAATGAGTATACAACTTACTGACCTTACAAAAACCCATACTTTAAAAACGCCACTCGATTACTTTAAATAACAATTAATGGTGAGATATGTATTTTCACATTTGTTTTTGCTTAAATAGCCATGTGAAAGAATTCCAAGTAATTAATTTGTCAGTTATTTTTCTATAGATGTTTTAAATATGCTTACCGCTAATATTTCATAATTTTTGTAATTCTTAATAATTTGTTAGCTTCCCTTATATGTAATACTAGCTACAAAGCCGCCCTCCGGGCGGACTTTTTGGCTAGCTCCTGCGGAGGGCTATTGGTGGGACTTCGGCCCACCACCTGTGTTTGGTGGGCCAAAGGCCCACCACCTGTGTTTGGTGGGCCAAAGGCCCACCAAACTCAGACTCTCCAGATAACCCCTTCTAACTTTCCTGAAATCATGGATGTAAAAATGTATGTATTAACGCCAACCCATTCATATCACCCCCAACCCATTCACTCAACCATTACCCATCACCCCCCACCCATTCACTCACCCATTACCCATCACCCCCCACCCATTCACTCACCCATTACCCATCACCCCCAATCTATTCCCTCACCCATCACCCATCACCCCCCACCCATTCACTTACCCATTACCCCACACCCATTACCCATCACCCCACCCATTCACTCATCCATTACCCATCACCCTACATCAAGGTTTCCTCAATTCTCGCAACCCAC
Source organism: Chionoecetes opilio (assembly GCA_016584305.1). Taxonomy (NCBI): domain Eukaryota; kingdom Metazoa; phylum Arthropoda; class Malacostraca; order Decapoda; family Majidae; genus Chionoecetes; species Chionoecetes opilio. The sequence goes on from JACEEZ010013326.1 coordinate 41,990, forward strand.
TTTTTTTTCTTCACAATTCTCGCTAATAGGCTACTAAAAAAAAGAAGAAGAAAAGTGATCGGATCATCCCATAATTGGGCTTTAAACCTTCCCCTGGTCAACCTGGTTCCAAAAACTGTGCCATATGATGGGATTCCGCCACGGGGGGCGAAACCTATACCACACACACACACACACACACACACCACACAAAATAAACCCCACCAAAACACACACACCACACACACACACCACCACCTTTTTGCTTATATTATTATAGATATATATTCAATTCTCCTTCTTGAATTGCCTTAAAAGCCAGGAGATGGGCGATAATAGTTAACTTAATTAAAGTTTTACTTATGAATTTATTGACTCCTAAACAAAAGTTAGAATGTTAGTGAATTATTTGCTAGTATGTATAAGTATAGCAGATGTACTCATAGTCTCTTAGGAAGCAGGAAATGACAGTACAGGGAAGTTAACCTTTTGTTTGAGGAATTAACTCTTGAATTGAGGGATAAATGTAATCACCTCCGAGTACCTCCGTTTGTAGCATAAAATAACCTTGCTGCACCTCAGATAATCTCCTCTACTAACTCGAAGTCTATTTCTAACACATCCGTTGAAGGTAGTATTTTTTTGCCCTTGCCGAAGACTCTTCCTCAGGCCACTAGTGCTATTTCGCCAAGTTTATCTTCCTGGAAATATTTTTGTCTATGTAAGGATATTATAACACAAAAACTATTAATTCAGCAGCCAAGTGCTACAGGCACTCGTGTCAAAAGAAATTTATTACTGCCATTGGCACTCTTTATGCACATTTTATTGTTTATTATACTATTTTAGGTGAAGGCAGCTCTTATCACTTCTTAGAGAATGATTAAATAAATACATTACTCTCTGATATGCAATGAAATAACATACATGCATATCTTAAACGGGGAAAATTTATATTACGATCCGGAGTCTATATTTTTATTAGCTGAGAAGCTGTACTCCGTAAATAATAGGTTCATAGCAGCTCTTATCACTTCTTAGAGAATGATTAAATAAATACATTACTCTCTGATATGCAATGAAATAACATACATGCATATCTTAACGTACGTAAACATTTATATTACAGACCCGGAGTCAGATTTTATTGGCAATACAAGCCGCATCTACTCCTTAAGTTTAAATAAGCAGGTCTTAAAATTTAAATAATAAATAAATACTGCCAGTGCTATTACTCACGTGCTCAAGGCCCTGCTGTGTTTTATCTTCACTCCACACTTCCAGTGTTATTAAGTGACTAGGCGGTAGAGTTTTGGCAAACTCACTTCTTAATATTTGCAGGGATATTAACAATGTTAATAATGAAGTCTAACTCATTACTAACAGACTTTGAGTTCATGTTTTTTCTAAAAACTCATGTTTAGATTCTGTTGTAAAGTATTTTACAAGTTTATTGATGACCTTAAGTGCATTGTCCATATATCATTACTCCTGTTATACCAAACATTCCTCTTTGCTATGTTGTCATGTAAACCCTCACCTTGTATAGGTATTTGTTAACTAACATTGTTAACAACTGGATACTAACAGACTTTGAGTTCATGTTTTTTTCTAAAAACTCATGTTTAGATTCTGTTGTAAAGTATTTTACAAGTTTATTGATGACCTTAAGTGCATTGTCCATATATCATTACTCCTGTTATACCAAACATTACTCTTTGCTATGTTGTCATGTAGACCCTCACCTTGTATAGATATTTGTAAGGATTAGCAACACTGAGAATCGGTATAGATACACAACGGTGTAACACCAGTTAGGTATACATTAGGGTACGCCGTATAACAAAAAATCTTTTTCTCAACTTTGGCATGCCAATTTCCTATGTAAAATGGAATTCTAAGACGATTTTATCTGTTTCCATTTTTGCATTTGAGCAATTCTTACTATGCATAATCGCACTTTTATATTGCACCCTTAACGAATAATGCTTAAATGAGTACGCAGTGTCCGGTTGGTCCTGTGTATTGCATCATGCACCAATATGAGTTCCAAATGACTAACGTGGTAAACTCTTTCTGATCAGTTGGTTCAGCAGGCACTACATCACAGTGTCACAGCCTCTACGTTGGCCTAGAACGTATCCATCATGTCCTTCTTAGACCTGAAGCAGGGCATGGTCTCCCGGTGGTGGGCCCGAGCCCGGATGAACCCGTCTCTGGCCTGCTGCCCCACCACTGCTGCCGCAGCCTCTGTCACCTGCTTCACGACTCTTTCGGTGCTCTGAGTGTGGATAGAGAACTCCAGAACCTCGTACGGCTTGACCAGGATCTCCTGGATCTGATCCCCGGACAGTGAACAGGTGAATGCCGGCTCGTGCACCTGGCCAGGCTGCCAGCTGATCAGTGTCTGCAAGCTGGTGGCTGACAAGTTCAGCTTGGGTGTGATTCGAGGTCTTACACTGTTGTCCCCATACTCCTCGCCAGCCCTCAGCTTCAAAATCTGGGTCACGGCGAACCTGCGGTCGTCCTCACTCTGACTCGCCATCAGCGAGAGGAGGACACATTCTGAGTGTGCGAACCATGCTCCTGTCCGAACGTAAAAGGTCACAGCTGTTTGGACCTTCTTGGGCTGCGACCTCATCACTCGGAGCTGCGTGAGGATGTGCTTGGGGCCGTCCTCTAGTCTGTGGTGAACCTTGATGTCGTAGTAGAGTTTGAAGTACACCTGCATGCAGTACTTGACTAGTATTTCCAGGGTGTTCAGTTCTTTGCCAGTCAGTCCATGCTTTCTGGTCCACATGTACACGAGCGACTGGGCTGTGGTGAGCCATCTGGAGTGGGACACCTTGCCACACTTGATCTCCTGCAGCTCGGACGGGAGAACGCCCCGCTTCACAGTCTGGACCAGCTGGTAGGAGACCTGCTGGTCAGTGGACATGTTGACCAGGATATACTCCGGTATCTCCGTGAGATCTTCACCGCCTGGCACTCCTCTGACCTCTGCTTTGTACTACATCTCATTCACGCTGGACAGCAGACTGCACACTGGACCCGTGAAGCCAGTGTCAGATGAAGTAGGCCCGTCGATGCTGATGATAACGTGGCGAAGGGGCAACTCGTTTGTGTGCAACACGCATATACTCCAGAAGAGCTTGCGTCCCAGCATCTTCTCCAAATGGGCGTGAGTACCACCCTTCCACCCCGTGTTGGCCCTAGTTGAGTCACCTTGCAGTACGATCAGTGAGTCGGTGGAGTCATATGTCACCAGCAGATCATAGAGACCCTGAGCCAATTTGAACGCAGGCTTCTCAGGTGGCACCGGGTCCTCTGGTACAAAGTGCCAAAGGTACCTTCCAGATGACTCCTCTGTCACTGACACATATTCCTTCCTGATCAACCTTGGGTGCAGTTTCCCATAGCTGTCGGGCACCATCGCCCTGGTCTTGTCCTTCCTTCCATCATAACGTAATCCAACTATTTTTGTACCCTGGTTAGGGTACGCCGTATAACAAAAATTCTTTTTCTCAACTTTGGCATACCAATTCCCTATGTAAAATAGAATTCTAAGACGATTTTATTTAATTTAAATTTTTGCTTTTGAGCAATTCTTACTATGCAAAATCGCACTTTAAGCTATGTTTTGCATATAAATATAAAAGTCCATTTTTGCATAGCAAGAAGTGCTCAAACCAAAAAGTTGAAGTGGCCAAAACACCCTTAAAAATCCATTTTACATAAGAAAACACCTTGCCAAATTCGAAATAATCTATATTTCACTTTTCATTGGACCTACCGCGTACCCTTGTATACATGTCTTTATACAATGCGAGGACGCATTGTTATAAGGGGAGAGCGATATTAGCGACCTGCTTATATATATTTATGTGTTAATCTATACTAAGACAGGATGTCCGAGTGTCTGAGTGTCTTGTAGCGGATGCTGAGTGTTGACACCTTTTCCTGAGGTAGACACCTCGCCCTGGTTCCGGACTGCACACACAAGTTGTGTGTGTGTCATCTTAGCGTTCTGCCCAAGGATGATGACGCTGACGCTGACGCTGACGCTGACGCTGACGCAAGTGCAACAGGCCTGTGAGACATGTCCACCGGAACCTGCCAGTTCCGGCAGCTTTCCTTATATGCGGCAGACGCAGCGAGAGAAGGGACAGACAGAACACAGGGAACGAGAGGAGACGTGTTACCTTGCGCTCCTACTCACGACACCTTCCTGGGTGTCTGTGTGTACCCCACACCTGGAGGTGTGGAGTACCTTGTCACGTCATTAACTGTTCCCGGCTCTGTCTATTAGACATTAGTTTCATTGGCTTAACGAACAGCGTGACATTATTAATGTATAAACCTTCACAAGTGTACATATATATACATTATATATATTTTGTAGTGTATTGTCTTACTCGAATCCTTTGGCACTAAGAATACATATAAATTACGTAAGAACCGCTCCACCACGCTAAGCCCATACATACCACTTTATTTGACGTGTACCTCTGGGCAAAGAAGCAAGTTACCAGCCCGTCAAGTGGGCGTCATCCGGCAATCACCCCTTTACAGGTTAGTCAACCAGTATCAACATGGAGTGAACCCGTTATCCGTAAAATAACCATACTAAGATGGTTACACCATGCTTGGGTGGCGAAGAGAGAGAGAGAGAGAGAGAGAGAGAGAGAGAGAGAGAGAGGAGAGAGAGAGAGAGAGAGAGAGAGAGAGAGAGAGAGAGAGAGAGAGAGAGAGAGAATCTGATGTCCTAATTTGTCATCGAAATAAACACCACTATTCCAGTAATCCTATTCCCATTACCATCCCCCCTCCATGACCCCCTTCCCCCCTTCTCCCACTTGCCCCCCCCCACTCCCGCCCCCCAGTCAGTGCTTCGATCACGATCCAATTATAGGAGGCAATTTAACAGGAGCCCCGTGAACCCAGCAATGCCACGCGCGGATATCCAGCATGACACACTTCGGTCCACATATCCCCTGACAGATAGACCAATCTGTACAGCTCCATGCTGTAAGGTAATACCCTTAAGGTGTTAAGGGAAGGTAAGGTTCATCACGTAAGGTAAAAGATATGCAATAAAAAATATTTAATTCCACGCATGCTTTTTTAAGGCCAAACGATATTAATTTTCCCTTAAGACAAAATAAAAGATATGGCCATTAAAACATCATATCCACCGGAAATATCCACTTTAATAGCCACCGCACAACATCCATCAACGGAGATAAAAGAAAACAAAGCCCCCCCCCTAAAACAAATCATTAAGACTACGGGATGTACTACTTGAAAGAAAAAAAATTACAAACATCCAAGCGTTCTTAGGTTTGCGGGTTAGTTCCTCAACTTGGGCATTGGACGCGCCTAACCACAAGGTTATATTGGGTGGCTATCTGCATAAGAATACCACCCTTAATACCTCGGCTGGCGCGGGGGTAAGACAGACCTAAGGGTAACAATGGACGACCCTGATGGAGACGTCAAGCAGCTGTGTGTTAGACTTCCTGATGATTTACTGCCGGACAAAGGATAGAGATGCTCCTTCTCCTCCTCCTCCTTCCCCTCCTCCTCCTCCTCCTTCTCCTTCTCCTAATTCTCCTCCTTCTCCACCTCCTCCTCTTCCCCCTCCTCCTCCTCCTCTTCCTATTCTTTCTCTTTAGCAGTCTTAATCACCAGTAAAACGCCTTAATCGGCGATGGACGAGCGAGCCCGTAGAATCCCGCCGCACGTGGGCACGTGCGGTGTCACCCGGAGTTTGACCTGTGTGACATTGCTAGGTATGTGGTCTCAAACCACACACCAAATTTCAACTTAGTCGGTACAGCCGTTTCTCAGCTATAGCAAGATAACGTTGTCTGACATCCCTCACGCGGCACGCGCCACGCGCCATGCTGACCCCTCACGTGAGACAAAACGTGTCAAGCACAAAAGGGATTGAATCCATCAGATGGCGAATCACCGCTTGTCAATCGGAAGCGGGATTCCAAACGTATAAGCTCCTGAAAAGCGTGACGGTCGGGTCGGTCATTCCTCTCACAGCATGTTGTTACTTTATATATGGTACGTTCTCTCTCTCTCTCTCTCTCTCTCTCTCTCTCTCTCTCCTCTCTCTCCTCTCTCTCTCTCTCTCTCTCTCTCTCTCTCTCTCTCTCTCTCTCTCTCTCTCTCTCTCTCTCTCCTCTCTCTCTCTCCTCTCTCTCTCTCTTTCTCTCTCTCTCTCTCTCTCTCTCTCTCTCTCTCCTCATCTCTCTCTCTCTCTCTCTCTCTCCTCTCTCTCCCTCTCTCTCTCTCTCTCCCTCTCTCTCCTCTCTCTCTCCTCTCTCCCTCTCTCCCTCTCTCCCTCTCTCTCTCTCTCTCGTCTCTCTCTCTCCTCCTCTCTCTCTCCCTCTCTCTCTCTCTCCCTCTCCTCTCTCTCTCCTCTCTCTCTCCTCTCCTCCTCTCTCTCCTCTCTCTCTCTCTCTCTCTCTCACTTCTCTCTCTCCTCTCATTTCCTTTCTCTCTGCTCATCTTCTTCTATCCTCTATCTCCCCTCTCTCTCTCTCTCTCTCCTCTCTCTCCTCCCTCTCTCTCTCTCTCTCTCTCTCTCTCTCTCTCTCTCTCTCTCTCTCTCTCTCTCTCGTTTCTAACACAACTACAGTGGTCTTCAAAAGTCTTTTAATCTACCTATAGTTTTCCCTCTCTTTGTATCGACCAGTTAGTCTACCAATACATCTATCGACCCACCCACTCATCTATCTCTATGGCTCTTCCCGAGGGGCTAATAATACTGAGTCCTCCATAGCCTGAATATTTGTCATATGCCGGGACAGCCGCTCCGCCCTCTGTGTTCCCCTGCATGAGAGGATTACTGAAAACACTCACAAAGCAGTAGTAATACTCCCCAGAGAGAGAGAGAGAGAGAGAGAGAGAGAGAGAGAGAGAGTCATTCATAGACAAAATCAGGGAAACCACAAAACGAGACAAGATTAGGATGTGCCAGCGGTTTCTTATTTCCCACGATGTTATCTCTCCTCTCTCTCTCTCTTCTCTCTCTCCTCTCTCTCTCTCTCTCTCTCTCTCTCTCTCTCTCTCTCTCTCTCTCTCTCTCTCTCTCTCTCTCTCTCTCTCTCTCTCTCTCTCTCTCTCTCTCTCTCTCTCTCTCTCTCTCTCTTCAGCTCCTTCAGTGTCCTTCAGCTTCACTCAATACAATGAAACTATGATTTATTTTCTATTCATTCACTTTTCATCTTGACGTCTAAAAAACATCATAATCTCATTAATTTTATTTCATTTTTCTTTATTTTCTCAGCGTCTCAGATATTTTCTCTTTTATCTGAGACATAATGGCCTTAAAGTGAATGGGGAAGTAAGCAGGTAGGATAATAAAAGAGAGACAGTAGATAAGTACATAAAGCAGATCAAAATTAATGCTAAAACGCATAAGTCAAGGAGGAAAAGTACAGAAAAGATATATTATAAAATGGACTGCAATTTAGGAGATTGTAGAGAAAGGAGAGAAGAGATACTTCAGAAGGGGAAAAAGGAAAAGGAGAGTGAAGAGTTCCTATAGAGGGAATGAATAAGAGATGAGTAGGAGAGGATGAGGATTGGGAAGACAAGGAATTGAGATTAGGATGAGGATTTGGAGGGAGGACCCCTCATGAAGTAAATTTTAGGAAGGAATCATAATTGGATTGGCATGGGGAGGCGGTAGCAGAGTGATTATCATCACCGTGTGGCGTTCTCGAAGACCCGAGTTCGATCCTGAGTGAGACCCATAAATCCACTTAAAATCTTTCTGCACCGTCGAGTGGCCTAAGAACACCCACATGCCCTGTCCATTAACTCTACCTTGGATTGCGAGTGCATCGGAGGACACAGGGGGGCGGCATGAGCCTCTAATTACAGGCGTCACTAAACAAATCCTGCTTGCACCACTACGGGCGAGGGACAGCCATCACAGCCCTCAAATGAGCCTCCTGGGCCTACCATCCGAACCCTGGAAGGTCACTGCCTACAGGCGCTATAGGCATAGATGTATAAAAAAATAAAAATAAAATAAAAAAAGGAAGTAAACTAATTACTGGTTTCCTCGAAAGTGTGGCATCGAGAGAGAGAGAGAGAGAGAGAGAGAGAGAGAGAGAGAGAGAGAGAGAGAGAGAGAGAGAGAGAGATATCCATTAGCGTTGGAATCGTAAACCTTAAATTGAATATAACTTTGGAACGCTTCCATAATATCCATTTACCTCTACCCGTTCCTATCCTCCTCCTTCACTCCCTCCCTACCTCCCTCCCTCCCTTTCCCCCATTACATGCCCTATCTTCCCCACAAAATTCCAAATGTTCATTCTACCAGTCCCTCTTTTCTTTCTTTTTGCTTCTTATTATGTCACTTCTCTATTTATCCCTCAATATATCCCTTCTCATTGTATCATCTCCTTCCTTCCCTCCCGTACCTTTTCTCTACCCCCCCCCCCCGTGATCCATCACCTCATCAAGAAATTAGTGAATATATAAAATGTACATACAATGTACATGAATGAACATATAAAAGAAAATCTGATTAGATTGAACAATATTTGCTTGTGTGTGTGTGTGTGTGTGTGTGTGTGTGTGCGTGTGCGTGTGCGTGTGTGTGTGTGTGTGTGTGTGTGTGTGTGTGTGTGTGTGTGTGTGTGTGTGTGTGTGTGTGTGTGTGTGTGTGTGTGTGTGTGTGTGTGTGTGTGTGTGTGTGAATTTTCGTTTTGCTATGAATTTATATATTTTCATTCTCTTCGCTTTATCCAATTAATAAAGAAACGTGATATTTTAGCCCTTGAAATGTTTTGTCTTCATTTATTCAATTTAATTTAATCTTTGCAATATTAAGTCTATATCAATTCATTAAACAAAATTAACCACTCGCTTTGAAGATATAATTGTTTTTCATAAAACTATGATGCATCCAAAGGTAGAAATAATGCAGTTTTTAAGTCTGGGAAATATACTACACAGCGCGCCAAAGCATTGTTCGCGACATCATAACACAGCGCTTCCATACGGGAATTCAGAAAATGTACTCTATGGCAGCCTACTGACTTCCGAGAGAGATATCTTACATATGGCAGCTTGTTTAAGGCACGGGCAGTCCATCAAGACCGTTGAGGAATGTTCAGATGGCCACTTGTCAATTATAGACGAAGCATTTAAAAAAGTATCGCCTTCCTTCCCGCGAGTAATTTGAACAGACGCGCATTGGTATAAATATCATTATTTGCATAATGAGTGGCAAGAAAGACCTAACAAAGGAGCAAATTAAAGTTATTGCATCTCTACACAAGGCAGAGAGGCCAGTGGAAGAAATATCAAGGATTGTGGATGTTACGAGGAGATGTGTGCATAAGTGGGTGGAAAGGTTCACGGTGGGTTGGCGGCAGCCGCGACACCAGAACATTATAAGTGGCCAGGGCGAGGATGTAAAACCTCAGCAAGCACCCTAAATGTCATGAAACGTCAATTGGATGCCCATCCTCAATTAAGAGCAAGAAAAATATTGCAATATGACTTTTACCAACTCGTCCTGGCCACTTATAATGTTCTGGTGTCGCGGCTGCCGCGACACCGCCAACCCACCGTGAACCTTTCCACCCACTTATGCACACATCTCCTTGTAACATCCACAATCCTTGATATTTCTTCCACTGGCCTCTCTGCCTTGTGTAGAGATACAATAACTTTAATTTGCTCCTTTGTTAGGTCTTTCTTGCCACTCATTATGCAAATAATGATAGTCATACCAACGCGCGTCTGTTCAAATTACTCGCGGGAAGGAAGGCGATACTTTTTTAAATGCTTCGTCTATAATTGACAAGTGGCATCTGAACATTCCTCAACGGTCTTGATGGACTGCCCGTGCCTTAAACAAGCTGCCATTTGTAAGATATCTCTCTCGGAAGTCAGTAGGCTGCCATAGAGTACATTTTCTGAATTCCCGTATGAAAGCGCTGTGTTGTGATGTCGCGAACAATGCTTTGGCGCGCTGTGTCAAAGCCGTCTGTATGTAAAAGCCTGCGCCTGGGAGAGCGGGATGGACGTGACGTCAGTAGCAGAGTCTGCTCCGCGAGTCAGTAGGAGCCGAGCTTTCAGCATGTGAGAATGTACGGGCGGTATAAGATATACTGTTATCTTTGGAAATGTTTGTTCTATAATATTATCAAATAAAAACCCGTAAAACACACTAAAGACATGCCATTATGAGACTCTCAAGAAATATGCATGAACTTAAACTCTTCGCCATTTAATATTCTGCTCGAAAACATTTTACATGGAGAAATTCAATAGAAGCGGAATTTAATTAGCTTTCCATTGATATATTTTGTTTTCTGCTAAATGAATTAGAACCATACATACATTAGCGTTAACTAAATAAATAACATCATCAATCGGGAAAAATTACCCGATTTCATGATCTTTTTAGTTAGTTAACGCTAATTTATGTATGGTTCTAATTCATTTAGCAGCAAATGAAATATAGCAATGGAAAGCTAATTAAATTCCGCTTCTATTGATATTCTCCATGTAAAATGTTTTTGAGCAAAATATTAAATGGCGAAGAGTTAAAGTTCATACATATTTCTTGTGAGTCTCATAATGGCCTTTCTTTAGTCTGTTTTACGGTTTTTTATTTGATAATATTATAGAACAAACATTTCCGAAGATAACAATATATCTTTTATACTGATAAATATATATTAGGTACGAAATTACCCGATTTCATGATGTTATGTATTTAGTTAACGCGAATTTATGCATGCTGCTAATTCATTTATCAGAAAACAAAATATAGCAATGGAAAGCGAATTAAATTCCGCTTCTATTGATATTCTCCATGTAAAATGTTTTCGAGAAAAATATTAAATGGCGAAGAGTTTAAGTTCATGTGTATTTCTTGAGTCTCATAATGGCATTTCTTTAATGTGTTTTACGGGTTTTTATTTGATAATATTATAGAACAAACATTTCCGAAGATAACAATATATCTTTTATACTGATAAACATATAATTAGGTAGGTAAACTTGTCATCTCGGTGGCCTCGTACAGACGCCGTCCGTGACGTCATCAATCTCAGGCGCAGGCCTTTACATGCAGACGGCTTTGGCTGTGTATAGGTCTGTGTATTTCATTCAGGCATCTCTTTTGTGATTTAGGTAATTGGGTGAAAGCCAGGATTTTTTCTGTCATGTAATGAATTACCACAAAGCAGCCATTAATGCGTGAGTGTTGTTAAATGCGTGTGTTTATGTTCTGTTTCCCTCCACGGCGAGGCGAGATTAGGACAGGCCTCCAATATACTCTGTTAATTGTGAGAAATAAACATGATATTATATCTCCCTCTGTGAATTTTGAGAGAGAAACATGTTATACATCTCTCTTTTCTCTCTCTCTCTCTCTCTCTCTCTCTCTCTCTCTCTCTCTCTCTCTCTCTCTCTCTCTCTCTCTCTCTCTCTCTCTCTCTCTCTCTCTCTCTTTCTCTTTTTCCTTTCATATCTGGTAATAACTTACAAATTCACCTTTAATACTCCTGATACTCGTCTTCCCTCCTCCTCCCCTCCTCCCTTCCTCCCTCTCTCCCTCCCTCCCTTCCTCCCTCCCTCCCTCCCTCCCTCCCTCCCTCATCTCATCCCTTCTCTCCTTGTCCAAAGAATCAAATTTTCTGCTTCCTACCGTCGTCATTTTATACCTTGCCTCTTTCCCTATAGTCTTGAATCCTTCCCTTTTATCCCATTTCACCTCATTCCACTCCCTTCTTCCTTTTCTCTTTCATTACAATCTTTAATACTTCGCTTCTATCTCCCTTCCCTCATTCCATTCCTTTCCTTTACCTAATCTTTTATCCACCTGTCTACACCTACTGTAATCCATGCCCACTACTCACACGTGTATACTGTAATACCCCCATATATCCATCCTATCACTCTTACTAACTTAGCATCTACGTTCTAGTATCAAAAGAAAAATTTGCTTTGGTTGATATTTGTTCTTTCTTTTACTCATCTTTTTAATCCTCATTCCTTCAAAATGTTCCTGTTTTTTTTTTCTCTCTCTCTCTCTCTCTCTCTCTCTCTCTCTCTCTCTCTCTCTCTCTCTCTCTCTCTCTCTCTCTCTCTCTCTCTCTCTCTCTCTCTCTCTCTCTCTCTCTCTCTCTCTCTCTCTCATGCACAGCAAGGCATCACCGTTAGAGGTGTTAGATGTTGGAACCAACTGCCACAAGATCTTAGGAGCATTGTACAACTAAATACTTTCAAGTACAATTTAAAACAAAAACAATATAATGACTATTAACATTTAGGTGATTGTGAATATATTTATTTTTTTCTTTTCTTGTGAAACTCGGAGAGTACTGATATATCACTACTATGTAACTTGTTTTTCTTGTTTGTTTTTCTAGTTTTTTGCTCTAATTATTTTCTAAATATATTTCTTAATAATTATTATTTGCACGTAAACAAATTGCTCATTTGTAAGTATTTATTGACAGCGAGCTTGGCTCGCTGTCGCTTACCATAAGACCCGTGGAACCAAGTTTCCGCCTAAAAGTGTATAACTACTCCTAAATATTATCAAATTGAGCTGAAATTTGACATGCAAGTAGTGCTGTCAAAACCAATGGGGGTCGTCGGATGAATTTTTTTGCGTAAAACAAGCCCTTAATGAGTAATAAGCGTAAACTACTCCTAATTATTGTCGGATTGAGCTGAAATTCGACATGGAAGTAGTGCTGTCAAAATCAACGGGGGTCTGTAAACAAACTTATTGCATAAAACAAGCCCTTAATGAGTAATTCATGTAATGAGTTAATTGGCTGGAACGTGGCTCGCTGTCACGTTCCAGTCGCAAGAACTGAGCCAAAAGCAAAGGGGCCAGAGGCTGGACGTCTATACCTGATTATAGAATCACACCTTGAGTTTACTTATTGACAGCGAGCTTCGCTCGCTGTCGCTTACCATAAGACCCGTGGAACCAAGTTTCCGCCAAAAAGTGTATAACTACTCCTAAATATTGTCGGATTGAGCTGAAATTTGATATGCAGGTAGTGCTGTCAAAATCAATGGGGGTCGTTGGTAGATTTTATTTGCGTAAAACAAGCCCTTAATGAGTAATTAGCGTTTACTACTCCTAATTATTGTTGGATTGAGCTGACATTCGATATCCAAGTAGTGCTGTCAAAATCAATGGGGGTCTGTAATACAAGCTTTTTGCATAGAACAAGCCCTTAATGAGTAATTCACGTAATGAGTTAATTGGCGGGAACGTGGCTCGCTGTTACGTTCCAGCCGCAAGAACTGAGCCAAAAGCAAAGGGGCCAGAGGCTGGACGTCTATACTTGATGTATATTTTGTTTACTGTATAAACTAATGTGTTGGTTATTGACAGCGAGCAAAGCTCGCTGTCGCTTACCATAAGACCCGTGGAACCAAGTTTCCACCAAAAAGTGTATAACTACTCCTAATTATTGTCGGATTGAGCTGAAATTTGACATGCAAGTAGTGCTGTCAAAATCAATGGGGGTCGTCGGAAGAATTTGTATGCGTAAAACAAGCCCTTAATTGAAAAATTAGCGTAAACTACTCCTAATTATTGTCGGGTTGAGCTGACATTCGACATCCAAGTAGTGCTGTCAAAATCAATGGGGGTCTGAAAAAAAAAACTTTTTGCATAGAACTTAATGAGTAATTCACGTAATGAGTTAATTGGCTGGAACGTGGCTCGCTGTCACGTTCCAGCCGCAAGAACTGAGCCAAAAGCAAAGGGGCCAGAGGCTGGACGTCCGTCTGTATAGTCATGATATATGGGAATTTAGATCTATGTTTATTGCTTACCATAGGACCCATGGAACCAAGTATCCGCCATAAAGTGTATAACTACTCCTAAATATTATCATATTGAGATGAAATTTGACATGCAAGTAGTGCTGACAAAATCAATGGGGGTCGTCGGGATAAAAAAATTGCGTAAAATAAGCCCTTAATGAGTAATAAGCGTAAACTACTTCTAATTATTGTCGGATTGAGCTGAAATTCGTCATGTAAGTAGTGCTGTCAAAATCAACGGGGGTCTGTACAACAAACTTTTTGCATAGAATAAGCCCTTAATGAGTAATTCACGTAATGAGTTAATTGGCTGGAACGTGGCTCGCTGTCACGTTCCAGCCGCAAGAACTGAGCCAAAAGCAGAGGGGCCAAAGGCTGGACGTCTATACTTGATTTATTGACAGCGAGCTTCGCTCGCTGTCGCTTACCATAAGACCTTTGGAACCAAGTTTCCGCCAAAAAGTGTATAACTACTCCTAAATATTATCAGATTGAGCTGAAAGTTGACATGCAAGTAGTGTTGTCAAAATCAATGGGGTTCGTCGGAAGAAAATTTTTGCGTAAAACAAGCCCTTAATGAGTAATAAGCGTAAACTACTCCTATTTATTGTCGGATTGAGCTGAAATTCCATGTGCAAGTAGTGCTGTCAAAATCAATGGGGGTTTGTGTAACAAACGTTTTGCATAGAAAAAGCCCTTAATGAGTAATTCACGTAAGAACATAAGAACTTAAGAAAATAAGGAAGCTACAAGAGGCCGCGAGGGCCTACACGTGGTAGTTCCTGTCACCTAACAGTACCTACATCCACCTTTCATCACCATCCATGAACCTATCCAGCTCCCCTTTAAAGCTCCCCAATGACTCAGCACATACTATCTGTCAACTGAGACCATTCCATTCATTCACCACCCTATTTGTGAACCAATTTTTCCCTATTTCCTTTCTAAATCTACGCTTTTCCAGCTTGAATCCGTTACTTCTTGTTCTAAACTGGTTAAAAGCCGTAAGAACTTTTCCTACCTCTCCTTTATTAAATCCCTTTATCCACTTAAAAACTTCTATCAGATCGCCCCTTACTCTGCGTCTCTCGAGTGAGTGTAATTTTAATAACTTCAATCTCTTCTCATAACTAAAGTTACGCATCCCTTGTATCATTTTGGTCATCCTTCTCTGCACTTTTTCTAACAAAATTATATCTATCCTATAATATGGAGACCAAAACTGAACTGCATAGTCTAGGTGAGGCCTGACTAGAGCCAGATAAAGCTTTATAATAACTTCCGCACTTCTACTTTCAACACTTCTGGTAATGAATCATAATACTCTATTAGCTCTATTTCTGGCCTCAATACATTGTTTCCTAGGTCGGAGGTCTAGGCTCACCCTCAATCCAAGATCTTTTTCACCTTCTGATCTTTTCAGCGATACATTGCTTATGGTGTATCTATTACCAGGGTTTTTTCTACCAACATTCATAACGCTACATTTATCAATATTAAATTCCATCTGCCATCTGACTGCCCACTCGTTAAGTTTATCTAAGTCTCCCTGCAATATGTTTACGTCAGACTGTGATCCAATAATCCTACCTAACTTAGTATCATCAGCAAACTTGCTGATATCACTGCTAATCCCACTATCCAAGTCGTTGATGTAAATCAAAAATAGTATTGGGCCCACAACAGA
>JACEEZ010013326.1:62500-65000 GCA_016584305.1 Chionoecetes opilio
AGGAACTAGTTCTTCTGCAGCTTCGGGACGCGTATGGTATTGCTTCAAAGCGTTGACGTGGCACAAGCGTTGAAAACGGCGCCTGTCAGTAGTAGAAATGATGTAGTTGGTAGGGCTTACTTCCTTTAAGACTGAGTAAGGCCGATGGAACTTAGCGTGGAGTGGCTGGCCTTGGGCTGGCAGGAAGACGAGGACTTTATCAACAGGCAGAAATTTCCGATGTCTCGCCTTCTTGTCGTACCAAGTCTTGGTCCTGGTCTTGGATTGCTGCACGTTGTCGGCGGCCAACTCCCAGCACCTCAACAGTTGTTCCCGGACATCTCCTACTAAGTGAAGCACATTGATACTCTCTTCTGAGCTCCCTAACAATTTTTCCCTAACTATGTGAAGTGGTCCTCTCACACCGTGGACAAACACAAGCTCATAGGGTGAAAAACCTGTGCTCTCATTGGGAGTGTCGCGCAGGACAAAAAACAGGTACGTTAAGTCATCATCCCATGATGAACCGTACTGGGCAGCGTACTTACGAAGGATGCCTTTCAAGGTGTGATGCGATCGTTCAACAGCTCCTTGGGTCTGTGGGTGATAAGGAGATGATACGCTATGTCCTATACCCAACTCTGCCATGGCTTCCTTAAAAACTTTCCCGACAAAGTATGAAGCACCATCAGTCTGCACTCTGTATGGCAACCAAAAATGGGTAAAAAGGTCCAGAAGGGACGTTACTATGGCCTTAGCGGTAACCTTCCGTAAAGCAGCTGCATGTAGATTCCTAGTTAAAGTATCAATCATAGTGAAAATATATTCAAAGCCCTTAGTGGTTTTAGGCAGAGGGACAACAATGTCACATTGAATTGAATTAAATGGTTCAGTTATGTGAGGGACTTTAACAAGTGGGAAAGGTGGAATGGGCTGGTTAGGTTTCCCAGTTAATTGACAATAATGGCATATGATAATAATGGCAATTGATAATAAGGGCCAGAAAAAATTCCTGGCCAGCCTGGTAAACGTTTTTCGAACACCTAAGTGTCCTTAAAACCATCCGTCATGGGCAACGGCCAGGACAGTCTGCCTGTAAGAGACGGGTAAAACAATTTGAGTTACTGAAGCCGAGTCACCGTCCTCCTCCGTCATGTTGGCGGGTAATCAGCGGTGGCAAGGTACACCGTCACGGATAAAGTACTGAGTAGCGGGGCCCGAGTCATTGGGCGTGGCCCGCGCCTGGTCAAACAATGACTGCAACGAGTCGTCAGACTCTTGAGCTGTCATCAAAGCTTCTCTCTCAGTATCAGCGGGACCTAGGGGAGAACCAGAAACACTCTGGAAGGGATAAGGGTTAGCAAAAAGTATCTCTAGGCACAGTGGGTCATTATCCAAAGGAGAGTCTTCCACAAAATTTTCCTTGTGACAAACACTGTCCTGAGAAGTGGAAGGTGAGAAAGCACTCTCTGGTGCTGTTTCTGCAACAGAAACGAAAGCAACTGGCTTAACAGAATCTCCCAAAGGTGTCTGATTCGACACTGTCAAAATAGGCTTGCCTTCTGTAGGCTGGAGCCTTTTATAGCAGAAGTCTGCCTTGTGGCCACACTTTCCACAAAATGTACAGTAATACTTCTGTACATGGAACGCCCCCTGAGGTGGCGAACGAGGTAAGTGTGCCTGAGCCTTGTTTCGAAACAGACCATTTGTAAGTGGTCTCTCCTGGTTCCATGGAACAGAAGGTCGAAGTACCTGTGGGGATTAGAGCCAAAGTGAATATTGCCATGTCTAAGTGTGTACCCATCAGCGTGTTTAGCAGCCTCCTCAATAGTAAAAAATTCCCTGTCCAATAAATAGTCACTTTCTCCTTCGTTAATAGTGCGGAAGAACTCTTCGGTTAAGACTAGTTCCACCAGTGAAGTGAATTCACTTACATCCTTTGAAACAAGTCATTTGTTCAACGCCTCCCTCTTACATCTGGCAAACTCGAGGTGAGTCTGTTCAGGCTCCTTACGGAGTCCTTTGAAGCGTTGACGGTATGCTTCAGGAACAAGTGCATATGCTTTTAATACCTCTTCCTTAATGACCTGAAATGTACATGCATCACTGTCTGAAAGAGATGCATATACTCTGAGCGCTTTTCCCGTTAAAGATTGTTGCAACAAAACTGGCCAAAAATCAACCGGCCACTTCAAAATCTTGGCCAGACGCTCAAAAGTATGAAAATAAACATCAACATTGTCCTCCGTATAGGCAGGGACAAGTCTTGCGGCGCGTCCTAGGTCAAAATGAGGGGTAGCACTGTGGGTAGGGTTACTGTTGGTAGGGGCAGGACCTAACTGGGCTAATTGCAGTTGTAATCGCATTTTCTCTACTTCAGCTTCGGCTTTACGACCTTCAACTTCGGCTTTACTCTTGCGAGCTTCGGCTTCGGCTAAAGCTACAGCCTTGCGTGTCTCTGCTTCAGCTTTGCGTGTCTCTGCTTCAGCTAAAGCTACAGCCTCGCTCTCGCTCATACGTG
>JACEEZ010013326.1:67500-72500 GCA_016584305.1 Chionoecetes opilio
TGGCTGGGCGGGCTGGCTGCTGGCTGCTGGCTGGCTGGCCTGGCTGGCTGGCTGGCCTGGCTGGCTGGCTGGCTGGCTGGCTGGCTGGCTGGCTGGCTGGCTTGGCTGGCTGGCTGGCTGCTGGTGGCTGCACCACACGCTGGCTGGCTGGCTGTGGCTGGCTGGCTGCTGGCTGGCTGGCTGGCTGGCTGGCTGGCTGGCTGGCTGGCTGCTGGCTGGCTGGCTGGCTGGCTGGCTGGCTGGCTGGCTGGCTGGCTGGCTGGCTGGCTGGCTTGCTTGGCTGGCTGGCTGCTGCTGGCTGCTGGCTGGCTGGCTGGCTGGCTGGCTGGGCTGGCCTGGCTGGCTGGCTGTCTGGCTGGCTGGCTGGGCTGGCTGGCTGGCTGGCTGGCGGCTGGCTGCTGGCTGGCTGGCTAGGCTGCTGGCTGGCTGGCTGCTGGCTGGCTTGCTGGCTGGCCTTTGGCTGCTGGCTGGCTGGCTGGCTGGTGTCTGGCTGGGCTGCTGGCTGGCTGGCTGGCTGGCTATGGCTGGCTGGCTGGCTGCTGCTGGCTGGCTGGCTGGCCTGGCTGGCTGGCTGGCTGGCTGGCTGGCTGGCTGGCTGGCTGGCTGGCTGGCTGGCTGGCTGCTGGCTGGCCCCCCCCCCCCTTGGGGGGCCTTTGGGGTCTGGCCTGGCTGGCTGGCTGGCTGCTGGCTGGCTGGCTGGCTGGCTGCTGTCATGGCTAGGCTGGCTGGCTGGCTGCCTGGCTGGCTGGCTGGCTGGCTGGCTGGCTGGCTGGCTGGCTGGCTGGCTGGCTGTCTGGCTGGCTGTGCTGGCTGCTGGCTGGCTGGCTGGCTGCTGGCTGGCTGCCTGGCTGGCTGGCTGGCTGCTGGCTGGCTGGCTTGCTGGCTGGCTGGCTGGCTGGCTGGCTGGCTGGCTGGCTGGCTGGCTGGCTTGGCTGGCTGGCTGGCTGGGCTGGCTGGCTGGCTGGCTGGCTGGCTGGCTGGCTGGCTGGCTGCTGGCTGGCTGGCTGGCTGGCTGGCTTGCTGCTGGCTGGCTGGCTGGCTGCTGCTGGCTGGCTGGTCTGCTGGCTGGCTGCTGGCTGGCTGGCTGGCCTGGCTGGCTGGCTGGCTGGCTGGCTTGGGCTGGCTGGCTGGCTGCTGGCTGGCTGGGCTGCTGGCTGTCTGGCTGGCTGGCTGGCTGCGGGTGGCTGCTGGCTGGCTGGCTGGCTGGCTGGCTGGTGGCTGGCTGCTGGCTGGCTGGCTGGCTTGCTGGCTGGCTGGCTGGCTGGCTGGCTGGCTTGGCTGGCTGCGGGCTGGCTGGCTGGCTGGCTGGCGCTGGCTGGCTGGCTGGCTGGCTGGCTGGCTGGCTGCTGCCTGGCTGGCTGCACTGGCTGGCTTGCTGGCTGGCTGGCTGGCTGGCTGGCTGGCTGGCTGGCTGGCTGGCTGGCTGGCTGGCTGGCTTGCTGGCACCTGGCTGGCTGTCATGGCTGGCTGGCTGGCTTGCTGCTGGCTGGCTGGCTGGCTGCTGGCACTGGCTGGGCTGGCTGCTGGCTGGCTGGCTGGCTGGCTGCTGGCTGCTGGCTGGCTGGCATGGCTGGCTGGCTGGCTGGCTGGCTGGCTGGCTGGCTGGCTGGCTGGCTGGCTGGGCTGGCTGGCTGGCTGCTGCTGGCTGGGGCTGGCTGCTGGCTGGCTGGCTGTCTGCTGGCTGGCTGGCTGGCTGGCTGGCTGCTGGCTGGCTGCTGGGCTGGCTGGCTGGCTGTCTGGCTGGCTGCTGGCTGCCTGGCTGGCTGGCTGGCTGGCTGGCTGGCTGTGCTGGCTGGCTGGCTGGCTGGCTGGCTGGCTGTCTGGCTGGCTGGCTGGCTGGCTGGCTGGCTGGCTGGCTGGCTGGCTGGCTGGCTGGCTGGCTGCTGTCTGGCGGGCTGGCTGGCTGGCTGCTGGCTGGCTGGGGCTGCTGGCTGGCTGCACTGGCTGGCTGGCTGGCTGGCTGGCTGCTGCTGCTGGCTGGCTTGCTGGCTGGTCTGGCTGGCTGGCTGGCTGGCTGCTGGCTGGCTTGGCTGGCTGGCTGGCTGCTGGCTGGCTGCTGGCTGGCTGGCTGTCTGGCTGGCTGGCTGGCTGGCTGGCTGGCTGGCTGGCTGCTGGCTGGCGGCTTGGCTGGCTGCGCTGCTGGCTGGCTGGCTGGCTGGCTGGCTGGCTGGCTGGCTTGGCTTGCTGCTGGCTGGCTGGGCTGGCTGGCTGGCTGGCTGGCTGGCTGGCTGGCTGGCTGGCTGGCTGGCTGGCTGCTGGCTGGCTGGCTGGCTGGCTGGCTGGCTGGCTTGGCTGGCTGGCTGGCTGTCTGGCTTGGCTGGCTGGCTGGCTGGCTGGCTGGCTGGCTGGCTGGCTGCTGGCTGGCTGGCTGGCTGGCTGGCTGGCTGGCTGGCTGGCTGGCTGGCTGCTGGCTGGCTGGCTGGCTGGCTGGCTGTCTGGCTGGATGGCTGCTGGCTGGGCTGCTGGCTGGCTGGCTGCTGGCTGGCTGGCTGGCGGCTGTCTGGCTGGCTGGCTGGCTGCTGTCTGGCTGGCTGGCTGGCTGGCTGCTGGCTGGCTGGCTGGCTGGCCTGGCTGCTGCTGTCTGGCTGGCTGGCTGGCTGCTGGCTGGCTGCTGGCTGGCTGGCTGGCTGGCTGGCCTTGGCTGCTGGCTGGCTGGCTGGCTGGCTGGCTGGTCATGCTGTCTGGCTTGGCTGGCTGCTGGCTGCTGGCTGGCTGGCTGGCTGGCTGCTGGCTGGCCTTGGCTTGGCTGGCTGGCCTGGGCTGGCTGGCTGGCTGGCTGGTGGCGGCTGGCTGGCTGCTGGCTGCTGTCTGGCTGGCTGGCTGGCTGGCTGCTTGTCTGGCTGCTTTGGCTGCTGGCTGGCTGCTGGCTGGCTGGCTGGCTGGCTGGTCTGGCTGGCTTGGCTGGCTGCTGGCTGGCCTGGCTGGCGGCTGGCTGCTGGCTGGCTGGCTGGCTGGCTGCTGGCTGGCTGGCTGGCTGTCTGGCTGGCTGCTGGCTGGCTGGCTGGCGCTGGCTGCTGGCTGGCTGGCTGGCTGGCTGGCTTGGCTGGCTGCTTGTCTGGCTGCTGGCTGTCTGGCTGGCTGGCTGGCTGGCTTGCTGGCTTGGGCTGGCTGGCTGGCTGCTGGCTGGCTGGCTGGCTGGCTGGCTGGCTGGCTGGCTGGGCTGGCTGGCTGCTGGCTGGCTGGCTGGCTGGCTGGTCTGGCTGGCTGGCTGGCTGGCTGCTGGCTGGCCGGCTGGCTGGCTGCTGGCTGCTGGCTGGCTGGCGGCTGGCTGGCTGCTGGCTGGCTGTCTGGCTGGCTGGCTGCTGGCGGGCTGGGCTGGCTGGGCTGGCGGCTGGCTGGCCTGGCTGGCTGCTGGCTGGCTGGCTGCTGCCTGCTGGCTGGCTGGCTGGCTGGCTGGCTGCTGGCTGGCCTGGCTGGGCTGGCTGGCTGGCTGCTGGCTGGCTGGCTGCTGGCTGGCTGGCTGGCTGGCTGGCTGGCTGGCTGGCTGCTGGCTGGCTGGCTGGCTGGCTGGCTGCTGGCGGCTGGCTGCTGGCTGGCTGGCTGGCTGCTGGCTGGCTGGCTGGCTGGCTGGCTGGCTGGCTGGCGGCCTGCTGGCTGGCTTGGCAGGCTGGCTGGCTGGCTGGCTGGCGGCTGCTGGCTGCTGCTGGCCTGCTGGCGGCTGGCTGGCTGGCTGGCTGGCTGGCTGGCTGGCTGGCTGGCTGGCTGCTGGCTGGCTGGCTGGCTGGCTGGCTGGCTGGCTGCTGGCTGGCTGGCTGGCTGGCTGGCTGGCTGCTGGCTTGGCTGGCTGGCTGGCTGGCTGGCTGTCTGGCTGGCTGGCTGGCTGGCTTGCTGGCTGGCTGGCTGGCTGGCTGTCTGGCTGCTGGCTGCTGGCTGGCTGTCTGCTGGCTGCTGGCTGGCTGGCTGGCTGGCTGGACTGCTGGCTGGCTGGCTGTGCTGCTGGCTGGGCTGGCCTGGCTGGCTGGCTGCTGGCTGGCTGCTGGCTGGCTGGCTGGCTGGCTGCTGGCTGGCTTGGCTGGCTGGCTTGGCTGGCTGGCTGGCTGGCTGCTGGCTGCTGGCTGGCTGCACTGGCTTGCTGCTGGCTGGCTGGCTTGGGCTGGCTGGCTGGCTGGCTGGCTGGCTGGCTGGCTGCTGGCTGGCTGGCTGGCCTGGCTGCTGGCTGGCTGGCTGGCTGGCTGGCTGGCTGCTGCTGGCTGGCTGGCTGGCTGCTGGCTGGCTTGGCTGGGCTGGCTGGCTGGCTAGGCTGGCTGGCTGGCTGGCCTGGCCTGCTGGCTTGGCTGGCTGTCTGCTGGCTGGCTGGGGCTGGCTGCTGGCTGGCTGGCTGGCTGGCTGCTGGCTGGCTGGCTGGCTGCTGGCTGGCTGCTTGGCTGGCTGGCTGGCTGGCTGGCTGGCTGGCTGGCGGCTGGCTGGCTGGCTGCTGGCTGCTGGCTGGCTGGCGGCTGGCTGGCCTGCTGTCTGCTGGCTGGCGGCTGGCGGATGTGCTGCTGGCTGGCTGGCTGGCTGGCTGGCTGGCTGTCTGGCTGGCTGGCTGGCTGCTGGCTGCTGGCTGCTGCTGCTTTGCTGGCTGCTGGCTGCTGGCTGGCTGGCTGCTGCTGGCTGGCCTGGCTGGCTGGCTGGCTGGCTGTCTGGCTGCTGGCTGGCTGCTGGCTGGCTGGCTGGCTGTCTGCTGTCTGGCTGGCTGGGCTGGCTGGCTGGCTGGCCTGGCCTGGCTGGCTGGCTGGCTGGGCCTGGATGGCTGGCTGCTGGCTGGCTGGGCTGGCTGGCTGGCTGCTGGCTGGCTGGCTGCTGGCTGCCTGGCTGGCTGGCTGGCTGGCTGGCTGGCTGGCTGGCTGGCTGGCTGGCTGGCTGGCTATGGCTGCTGGCTGGCTGGCTGCTGGCTGGCTGGCTGGCTGTCTGGCTGGCTGGCTGGCTGGTCTGGCTGCTGGCTGGCTGGCTGGCAGTGGCTGCTGGCTGGCTGGCTGGCTGGCTGCTGGCGGGCTGGCTGGCTGGCTGGCTCTCTGCTG
>JACEEZ010013327.1:0-12706 GCA_016584305.1 Chionoecetes opilio
TAAAAAATCAAGTTTTATGCTGATTCAAGCTAAGGGGGGTCAGTAATAATGGTTTAAATGTAAGCGTCCATTTAAGTATAAATTTAACCCCATTTTTTTTTTGATGTGCAAAAAATGATAGGCATAATTTTTGTCATTATTGCATGTGACAGTTGTCATTGCCAAAACCCAGGCCACAACGGGTTTAAATAAATAATTAAAAGTTTTTTTTTTGTTGTATTATTAAGAGTGATATTGTCGTATATTTAATTTCCCAATTTTTGCGGTAGTCCGAAAAAGTAACCAAAACGCAAATGACCTGAAAAACCAATGTTCCACTAAAAAATATTTAAGTATAATCTTGGGCAGATTTCAGTAGGCATCAAGGTTTCAGAAAAAATATAACTTCGTTTCTATTAAATTTGTGGTGGGTCCTTCATATTTTGACTGGACTAATACCTCGCATATGGGAACACCACTCAACCGCCTTACTGCACAGGCATAACGTCTTTTTTCTCCCTTCATTCCACTTTCTCTCACTCTCTATTGCAAAGTTACACTCGTAACGTTCCTCAGCTGCCTACGAAAAACACTTGCCGTGCACAACACAACATATATAATATATATATATATATATATATATTATATATATATATATATATAATTTTATATTTATATATACTCTTCTCTCTCTCCCCCCTCTCTTTTCTCTCTCCTCTCTCTCTCTCTCTCTCTCTATATATATATATATATATATATATATATATATATAATATATATTATATATAATATATATATATAATATATAATATATATATATATGTGTGTGGGGTGCTGTAAGTGAACAGGCATATATTTTAAGATTGGCATAGATATAGTTAGATAGATTGATGGGTAGAGAGTAGACTGATTGATTAATATAAAAAATAATGGTATAAACTGAAAATATTTCACTCAAGTTTGCACAACGTAAATTATTGAATTATGAACAAATATTTCAGGAGTACGTTGAATTTCATGAAAAGATTATAACTTGTCATGTGCAGAAGGAAAATGAGGAAGAGATCTTGTCAGTGGACGAGTTTTTTGTCAGACTATAATGACGAAGCCCGATCTGTCATAGTGACAAGATTTCGGCTATTCTGTTTTTATAGGGGACGCGTAAGCAAATTTATTGCGAACAGTGTAGCATCGTTTTAGATGTTTATGCTTCCATGGGATAATGCCCGACACTGCAAGTAAACGATTAAAGATCCATGGACCACAGTGTAGTTTTAATACAAAAAAATATATATGAATTTTACGTGTGTAATGTGTTTCACTGTATAATTTAATTTACAAGTTTTCCCCACCGTATATAACACTATAGTCGCCACTTGCACTAATGTCGCCAGGCGCCATATATTACGAATGATAGCATCACTACTGATTGTATGTGCCACTGCGATGATACCAGTAGTTTATATCATGACTGTATAATCTCCCTTGTTTCAGTGTTGTTTTATGCTTTGTGTATCTGCGAGTATATACGGTTTAAAATTTCGCTACTCGTTTTTTTTTTCGGGCGACGACGACGGCGGGAGGACACTCAGATATAAAAACACAAGCTGGCGATCTTGTGTAGGTCGCCACTCGGTGATATTTTGGTAATTTGTTCATTTAACCATAATATGTCACAGATGGAAACACAAAATGACACAGACTCTCAGATAGCCCCTTCTAACTTTCCTGAAATCATGGATGTAGAAATGTAAGTATTAACGCCACAGACATCTCTACATTCGAAAAAACGTTGCCCTGGCGACTTGAGTGTTATCTACAATGTAACACTCAATCAATTAGGGTTTTTTTTAAAGACACTCCTTTTGGTAGTTCTGAACTGCCCCGAAAATTGTGCCTGTATGAAATATGAAAATGAAATATTACCAGTAAATAAAGTGATGGAATAGAAAATTTTTTAGTTATGTTATATAATTGTGGTGGCGTTACATTAATTTATTAATTTATTAGTTGATGAAGAATGAATTTATATGTATATTTTTTTGTTAAATTACCGAATATAATCCCCCTTGAAGGCTTGCAGGGGGTATATACTTATTATATGAATATGGAAAAATATTTGTGGGTAAATTTGTGGTTATTCCATAAACATGTGTGAAAATTTTTTGTGGGTAAAAGGGGGCTGTATTTGTGAGAAGCACCTGCGATGAAAAGTGGCAACACTTCCCTTGGGCGACCACTGGACCGCCCCTGCGCTGCTCCGTCACTCAAGTCTCGCAATCTCGCATTCTCAGCCCGGCAGCCTTTGTGAAAGGTTCTCTCGCGCTCCGTCGCTGTGCTGCTGCTCTACACTGATGCCTGGGCCTCGCCACTTTCACTTATCAAAGTTTCTCTGGCCCTGACAGTCACAGTGAGCGGGATTTAGTCCCAGTGCTCCGTGTTAACAGCTAGTTAACTGATTTAGGAGAACTGTAATAATAACCGCTGTGTCGTGATTCCTGTGAACCGAGGCGCTCCCTACAGGGTTGTAGTGGCTGCCCAGGAGGTCCTTGTTTGTTTACCGTGTTGCTCAACGTTATTGCAGATTCATAATGTCGCTCGTGGCGTCCCTTGGTAAGGTACAAAGTCGAACTCTGCTGGTCACTGGCGTAGACACAAGGGGGGCCTCAGAGGGATAGCTAAAGGAAACGCCAATGGTGGGTAACCTGTTGTTAGGGACAGGCGAGACCCTCACGGGGCAGCTCTACTTGTGTCCTGCGACGCTCATTAGTGGGCGGGGACACGCTTTTGTGTTGCAGTTTGATAGTGGTCTTGTTTTTGTTTTTACAACTAGTACCGGTCTTGTCTTGTTTTGAGGACTGTTTGATTGTTCCTGCTATTTCTTTGTGGCAGTTGGATTACCTTTTCCTGACATGGAACTTCTCGGTTTGATGCCGTGATGGTAAAAGGTAAAGATGGGTTCATAGGCAATGCTGCACGTGGCCTTCGGTGCTCATGTCCGTGCCATTAGTCCTTTGAGCCTGTGGTGGGTGAGGACCCGTTACCCGAGGGACAGAGGGCTAGTGTGACATCCGGATTACCACACTTACCTACCCCAGGTTTTTCCCAGGTACTCATTTATCAACCCCGAAAGGGACCAAGAGCTAGTTTGGCTGGTCGCTGACTTGCCCTGGCCCGGATTTGAACCAGGAGGGCCCATAGATCCGTAGCCAGGCACGCTAGCCACTACACTGGGTGGCGTGATGATGGCTCGTGTCAAAATAAGACAAATGCATAAATCGTGCATAAGAACAGATAACAGGTGGCCTTTCCGTCTATAACGAGCGTATTTGCTGAACTACTTACTACTAACTAACTACGGGCACGATCGATCACTCCTCTCCTTCCGATGTGCATATTCCCTAACACTGAGAATATGTGGTTTCCAAGTGAAGACGCCTGGCTGTAACTCTGAAACTAACCATCATAAGATTTTCTCTGTAAATACGCTCATTGTGATTCCCACACAGTTTCATATGTAATTATTAGGAAACTAAACCTACTTTAACCTGACCGTAACTTAACCTGAAGTGTTCAAGAGTAAACACCACATACTGTTCCAGAAAATAGGAATATGCTTCCGGGTTACGGCGAGGGAAGCCATGCCCATCGCCACCCGTCTTTTTGCCAGGCAGCCTAGTGCTGCCTAGCGTCGCATCTCTTTTTTTTTTTTTCCACCTATTGGGCCTTCAGCATGGGAGGACCACGAGCTAACTTGAGCCTGTCAGAGAGTCAGCCTAGTGCGGCGGCGCTAGGCTACGGGCAAAAAAGACGGGAGGCGAGGGGCATGGCTACACTCGCCGTTCCCGGAAGAGAGGAGAGTGTTCGTGCTGCTGGCGTGCGGCACGAGGACTGGCTTGTCCATCCTGACGAGGAGTGCGGGGCACTCAGCAGGATACACTTCGTGTGGGGGGCGCAGCAGGCTGCTACGCGTCGGGGATGAGGGGGAAGAGTGGCCATGAGGGGGCTGCCCGGCCGCTGCCATGGGGGTTGGCGTGTTATCCCCGCCAGGAGCTCCGTTAGGCGGTGACTGCTGGCTCCAACTCTGTCGCATCTCTAACGGGCGCCCCGTTACCCCGTGTGTCTCCTACGAAGCACTATAGCAAACAACATGTAAGAGATCAGTATAACACAGAGCAAGGATCGGAAACCAGTTGGAAATGAACACCATGCGCCTGAAGTGGATATGAATATGGACATTTAATGTAAAGAATGAAAGTAATGTTATACTAACTTAAATATCACCAACACTTAATTAATCAGGGAGGTGTAAATAATATTACTAGCGGGGCAATATCACAACCCATTTACTTTGAAGTTCGCGTCTATAGTCTGATTTTAAATAGTTATTGTGCTCTAGCTTCGACAACATTGGCAACAGTAGTGTTCTGTCTCATCGGTAAGTATTTGTATTCTTCAATTATGTGCCTCATGACAGATAACACTAAGTACTTTATTTACTGTATTATAATATGATTTTTAACTAAATCAATATCGAATCGCAATACAAAGAGTTTCTAAAAACTGAAGTATATACATTGCATCACTGCAATATTCATAAACACGGGTAATTGGTACACTTGCCATTTTATGTCCAACAATTGCTGTAGGGATATAAATATATCAGCTGAGGGTACAGACAAGGCTGGGTACTCGTGCTATAATACATGGATATAACGTACAAGGTTTATCGCCACGATCATGAGTTTTTTATATATATTTTTCCCTTCATGATATTGTACCACCTCTCCTCTAACGATTATATAGTCCTCCTACCTGACTGGAGGGTTGGTCCTGACTCCTCACTTTTACCCATTTGACCTGACCTCACATGGAAGGTGAAGTCAGGTCAGGTCTTGACCGCCTGAAGAAACTGTCACTCCAGGTGTTGCCACCTGAAGAACAGTCACCCTGCCAAACTCTTGAGGTGACGAATCTTCAGGTGATCCGAAACTATTGTCTCTGGCGGGACTTGAACTCGGGACCTTGTGCTCACAGCTACCAGGCTGTAATCTACAGCGTTAAAGATGGTCTAAAGAGTTGCGCCCGGCAGGATTCGAACTCGGGACATTGAGCTCACCACATTGTACAAATATAGCAATATATAATGTAGGGAGGGATATTTACAGCATACTGTTTCGTTTACATCAATTATAAAATGGGACTAGTAGATATCCTTGTGATCTGGGAATAAGTATGACAACATATACTACTCGCGTAAATGACACATTGAAAACGAAAATATGATTGTCTTACAATTTAAAAGAGACAATAGACGTTAGGGTGAATGAGAAAGGTTGTGTTCCCTTTCTCAATTGTTGGTTTGCAGCAGTCTGCAGTTTACATGTCTTTCTACACTTTGCTTCCATGTGTAATGGACCCCTTTCCTCTCTTGTACAAATTACATTAACTAATACTTGAATAGACATTGATAATGGGTTGCCACACAACGCCAGTATTTCTATTTTTTCATGGGAAAAAAGTACTATTGCGGGCATTACTATAAGACCTTTTCTGTTTCTGTTTCGTTACATTAATATATGTAGATAATTTTCTCGCATGCTTTTAATGAAGATGGGACATATTAATCGTAGAATAAGCATTTGTCAAATGATTCACTGCGCGCCCACTATTCCTGATTATTATAGTATGAAGGGCCAGAAATATAAAAACTTTTCCTACACAGAGAACTTTCTTGATTTATACATATATGTAAATGCAACTGACGAATACCAGCAAAGTATATAAGAAATAGTAATGTGTACAACAGTGTGTTGTGCCTGAGGTACGACACTTTCTATCGACTACCACACGTGGCTTTAATCCCAAAAGCACCCCCCTCCCTCCCTTGGTCGCCTCCCGTGCGTTTGTACGTCTGGCAGCGTATTTTCCCTGATACAGTTTTCGAAGATTTCTATATACATATGCTATGCCACTTGGATCCGTAACTTTCTTAGTC
This sequence comes from Chionoecetes opilio, assembly GCA_016584305.1. NCBI lineage: Eukaryota > Metazoa > Arthropoda > Malacostraca > Decapoda > Majidae > Chionoecetes > Chionoecetes opilio. Next base: position 5,978 of record JACEEZ010013327.1, read on the forward strand.
ATAGTTCACTTGAACAACAATACTGCTGTACCTCATATTTATCACGTTCATATTAATCATGTATAAGACATATACAAGTACTACAGATATTCATTCATATATACTAAGATTGTGATTACATGGAGATTGAAGTGTATGGGATATGTATATGATTTAATTCATGATACTATGGAAGTAACTTCATTACTGAGAGGTGCTCTTATGTGGAGTAAACGAAAAAAACTATTTACGAAAAAATGAATAGTCACCCATGTTGCCCGCACGGGAAAACGAAAAAAATGAAAACATATCAGTACATGGGACCTCTGGCCTCTGCGTCTAAAGGCCTATTCACTGGTTTTCCCTAACCTTGGGGAAAATTGCCTCCCTGGTCTGACTGTTCTTCCCCGCTTTCAAGCCATGTAACAATTCTTGCACTTAATTATACGGCATAATAACACTAGTCTATTCACTTAAGCCTGGATTCCTGGGAGCGGCTCGATGCCTAGGCGAGTATGTAACGACGTCGCTGATTGGCTGATGGGCAGGGTGGCGATGGTGGTGGTACTTGCCTCGCCGCGCTCCCCAACACATTTGAGTTGCCTCAGAAAAACATTCATATCTCTTTGCTTAACTCACCTCATACATAGGATAGGGATATTTTGTTTGCATCAGTGAATCAGGCAGTGATTGTTCAACAATAGCACGCCATTCATAACTCGATAGGGTACAAAATAAAGTAATGACGACGAGTGGAAGTCAGAGAAACAATATTTAATGCTTTATACCACTTTACTTAACGATTTTGCAGAAACTATTGAATGAAGTTTCAAATAAAACATACTGCTCTCGTACAAAACACTCTCCTGAATACGATGGAACTTTCAGATATGAGGTTAAGTACGATATAAGAAAGCTAAGGAAGGATATGTGTGGTCATGTTACATCCCGATGTTGCTTCTCCGGGTCGGAGGGAGGAAGGGAAGGGTGGGAACCGTGCACGCACGCACTTGCACTCCAGGTATATGAGCGATACTTTTACGCAACTTATGCCCCTGATTTTGCTGAAACAATTAATCATTCGGTGAATAAACATTCCGTAGCTTAGCAAATCAGGACAACATGAAAATATGCATTAATGTAAACACCATTTACTCCTGATATTCTGAAGATAATAAAACGTGGCACCAGCGCACGAGTATCGGCAGTAAGTCTGTGTCAACTCCCGCTCTCCTGCCTATCATTGGCGGGAAATTTCGACTCCTGGGAAATTCTGCATAACATTGGCTATCAAATTTAAATACTTGTTTACTGTAAATTGTTTCAGAAAAATAAACATGTTATGAATATATACATATAATATTTTATTTTATTTTACTTTTATTTTTTACTTATTGTCGGAGGATTTTCGTCATTGTCTATTTAGGGGGGGAAATTCGACTCATGGAAATTTTCAAGCCTACGGATGCTCTCCCCCCTTAAAAAGGTTGGTTTAAAATTCTAGGGACTATTTTCGTTAGTGAATACAGTTTGTAAATAAAAAAGTTTTAAATTGTATTTAAGTTTTATGAAATATTATTCGGGTTTAAAATATAATAGAAAGCTAAATATGTTTGGCTTTCGGGCTGTGGTGGACAAACTGAAGGGCTCAGGATGCCAATTCAATTGTCACCCTGCCCCCCGATAGGAAGTCAAGCTCGGAATATCATAATGGTTTTTAAAACCGTTATTCAGCGCGCAGGGGGGAGCGAGACAAGACTGAAGTTTTTAAAAGAAGACTCCCAAGGCTCAGGGTGCCAGGGGAAACTCGGGGAAAAAATATAAAGCGACAGTCATCTGAGGGGACAGAACTCTTCTGTTCACCGTACACCACGCCAAGAGGCTAGAGTTAGGGGAAAGCTTGACAATTTTTGGGAAAAGGAGTGCATTCAAAGGAAAGTCTTTTTTTATGAAAGAGGAGAGTTTCCGACGTTAGATGCCCGCGGGAAAAAGAGCCCAAAAAGGACCCGGTGGATTTGAAGTAGAAGAACGCATATGGAAGTGAAAAAGAAAGGGGCTTCCGTACAAGAAATTTAAAAGTGGAAGGGTTTTTTTAAGGAACGCGGGGTATTGTGGTGGCAAGGATGGTAGAGTTTGGTTGACAAAAACAAAAAATGGGGAAAGTCCCCCACGAAGGCCAAAAGGGGTTTTTTTATTGTGAAACGTGGTTTAATAAAAAAATAAATGTGGGGGAAAGTGCGGGGACGTGGGTGACAAAACAGGGGGACCCAAACTTAAAAATGGTAAAGGTCCAGATTTTTTGATTGCAGCTGGGGGGTGAGCAGGGGTTTGTTATGGGAGGGTGTTAATATTAGGTCAAAAATGGTGCCAAGGGGGATCCCATGTTTCCCCGGGCCCCATGATAGATTAAAAAGTGGTTTCGGGAAAACAGTTCCCTACCTAACTTTAGAAAAAAGATTTTTTAATTATAATTGAAATGCCTCTTATCATAGAAAAATTGAAAAAAGGTTCCAACAAGCAGAACAGCAAAAGGAAGTGATGAAGGGCTTCATTTAAAAACATCCAATGATTCATCCGTAAAAAACCCCTAAACTATTAAATTTGGGCCCAAGTGTAACAGAAAAAAAACAAAGGTACATTATAGACAAAATAGCACGAGTTAAAGCCAAAAAAGTATAAGACTGCCACCCAAAACTGTCATTAACCAATAAAACTTATATGGGCCCGCAAGTAAGAATATGTTGAAAAAAAAAACTCAAATTCAAATCAATCTTTGAAAATTGTTGAACAATTAAAAAGAGAGGCAAAAAAATAAAGTTACAGTAGAAGTTTTAAAAGGTATCCAAATGTTAAGAAAAAAAAAGGGATTATAGGAGAAAAGATGTTGCTAGAGAGCATATGTTGAAAACTTAAATAAATTTTGAGTTTCAGACACTGACAGGGATGACAGTGACGTGATGATGGAATGGTAACCCTCCTCTCTCTCTCTTCTCTTTTTCCTTTTTTTCCCTTCTTTTTCCCCCTTCTCTCCTTTTTCTCTCTCTCCCCTTTTTCTCCTCTCTCTCTTTTCCTCCCCCTCTTTTTCCTTCCCCCTTTTCCCTCTCTTCTTTCTCCTCTCCTTCTCTCTCTCTCTCTCCCCTCTTCTCTCTCTCTCCCTTTTCTTTTCTCTCCTCCTCTTCTCTTCTTCTTCTCTCTTCCCTCTCTCTCTCTCTCTCTCTTTTCCCTCTCTCTCTCTCTCTCTCTCCTCTCTCTCTCTTCCCCCCCTCTTTCTTTTTCTCCCCTCTTCTCTCTCTCCTCCTCTCTCTCTCCCTTCTCTCTCTCTCTCTCTTTTCCTCTCTCTCTCTCTCTCTCTCTCTCTATCTCTCTTCTTCCTCTTCTCTCTCCTCTCTCTCATCTTCTCTCTCTTTTTTCTCTCTTCTCTCTCTCTCTTCTCTCTCTCCCTCTTTTCTCTCTCTCTCTCTCTCTCTCCTTTTCTCCCCCCCTCTCTCTCTCTCTCTCTCTCTCTCTCTCTCTCTCTCTCTCTCCTCTCTCTCTCCTCCTCCTCTCTCTCTCTCTTTCCTCTCTCTCTCTCTCTCTCTCTCTCCTCTCTTCTCTCTCTCCTCTCTCCCTCTTCTCTCTCTCTCTCTCTCTCTCTCTCTTTTCTCTCTCTCCTCTCTCTTCTCTCTCTCTCTCTCCTCTCTCTCTCCTTTCTCCCCTCTTCTCTCTCTCTCAAATAAAGGCACAACTGTACCAAATTTATCATCCCAAATCCTCAGTAGCATAGCTGAAAATAGTGTATAAATACAATACGGAGTCATAATTTTCCTGGCATGAAAGTTTCCCGGACTTGAATTTATTGATTCCCACCCCGCTCATTAGGAAGCAGGGAGAGCGGGAGTACATATATACATACTACAGATAATTTTAGCCGATTCCCTGGTGATGATAAAGATATATCGAGTATTTAAAAATTATAGCCAATGTTATGAGAATTTCCCAAGAGTCGAAATTTTCCCGCCAATGATGGAGGAGAGCGGGAGTTTTACCAAGACATACTGCCGATCTGGCCGGGTGCCCGTTTTTTTATTCAGAAATCAGGAGTAAATGGTGTTTACATTGAGCTATTTTTATGTTTTCCTGATTTTCTAAACTACGGAATGTTTTTTTCACCGAAGGGTTAATTTTTTCAGCAAAAAAAGGCATAAGTTACGTAAAAGTATCGTCATATACCTGGAGTGCAAGGCGTGCGTGCCTGGCCCACCCTTCCCCTTCCCCCCTCCGACCCCGGAGAAGAACATCGGGATGTAACATGACCACACAATCCTTCCTTAGCTTTCTTTTATGTACTTAACCCCTATCTGAAAGTCCATCGTAAATTTAGGAGAGTGTTTGTCAGAGCAGTGTTTTTTTTTAAACTTCATTCAATAGTTTTGAAAAATAGTTGATAAGTAAAAATGGGTTAAAAAACATTAAAATTGTTTCCCGACTTCCATCATGTCTTTTTTATTTTTTTCCCACGAGTTATGAGGCGGGTTTTTGTTGAACAAAAACTGCCTGATCAGATGCAAACAAAAACCCTATCATTTTGAGGGATTTAAAAAAGAGATATGAATATTTTCGAGGCAACTCAAAGTGTTGGGGACGCGGGGAGGCAAGTACACCACCATGCCACCCGCCCATCAGCAATCAGCGACGTCGTTTCATACTCGCCAGGGATCGAGCCCCCTCCCCCGGAATCCAGGCTTAAGTGAAAGCTAAGATACCAGGATCCTTAGTTATATAGAAATTTCTCCACATAATTTTACGGCATAATTTCCCTAGATACCAGGGTCATGGAGTATACATAGTAAAATCGAAAAGTGTTTTACTTTTAGTAGTTAGTATGTCTAAACCCTTAAAATTTTAAAATTTGCTATATACAGCTTTAATTTGCTATATTTTTTTTAGGCAATTAGTTTTTTTTTCACATTTTTTCCCCTTTTCAGTTTGGCTTTTTCTTTCCTTTATTGTCGTTCAGCTGATATTTATAGAACATATTTAAGAATATCAGAAAAACTTCAAAAAAGCATGACATCATGGGGACATTTTGTACGACCTTTCAAGTATCAACCATTTCACACACAATTTTTTCCTTCTATAAGACCCTTTTTATACCCGAATAACTGCCTTTAAACATTTTTCTGTTTTTAAATGAAAAGAAAATATCAGAAGGGCAAAAGTCACCCCTTTTTTTAAATATATCCAGGTTTTTTCTGAAGGGTGTACTAATTCTAAGCCTTTTTCTCAAAAATGGGATACTTTCAAAATTCCTTACAATATACCCCCTATATACTTAGAGCCATTTTTCCATTAATCCCCAGGGTAATTCTTTGGGACATTGTGTGTCTTTTAAAACATCAAATTACTTGATGTGTCTCCCGGTTCTTTAAAACAAATATGGTGAAAAACACTCTTTTTCAGTTCCCGTTACTGAAAAATTTTGCTGAAATCTTACACACAAACACTAAAATGTTAAACATTTTAATTATCCACAGTGCAGTTTTCTAACAATTGCTTAGTCCCTTGCCAAGGAGTATTGTTTTCAGCCAATATTTAAATTTTAACAGCATTGTATTTTCTTGTGTACTTTCCATTTGTTTTATGCAGCAAAAAAAGGAAAAAAATCAAGACAGTCTTGATAAAGCTTCATTGTAACAATGAACTCAAGGTTGAACATTTCATTAAACTATTATAGAGGCCTGTATCAGTGAATTGCACGGCACGTGTGTCCCTTTTCCTTCTAGTCCTTTTCTTCTAGAATGTTTCACTCATGGATTTTAATAACAGAATAATTTTATAAAGGATTTGTTCCATGTTCCTCTAAATTGCTTCCAAATGCAGTCGGATTTTTTTCTGCCCATTTTTGTGACGAATTTAAAAGACTTCAAACCACCCATCAACTAGTGCTATACATTTTGCAGTTTCCATAATCATCACTCTACAGTATACCTTTTTCTCCTAAATAAAGTACCGACTTGTTGAAACAAGGGTTCACAGCTACTCGGGGAGGGGTAGCGGAGTGGTTAGCGTCTCCCACGGCGTTCTCGGTGACACGGGGTTCGATCCCCCAAGAAACCCAAAAAACCCTTTTTTGCACCGTCGAGTGGCCTAAGAATACCCACATGCCCTGCCATCAACTCTACCTTCGATTGCGAGTGCATCGGAGGACACGGGGGGCGGAGAGCCTCTAATCACAGGCGTCACTATAAGAATCCTGCCTGCGCCACCACGGGCGAGGACAACAAACCAGACCCTCAAGTGAAAACCTCCAGAGCCTACCATCCGAGCCCTGGATCACCACTGCCTACAGACGCTATAGGCACAAATGAAAAAAAACAAAAAAACTTTCATCTTTGACAGAAAAATATATCGTTCCCGTTGATGAACAACTGGAACCCATCATCTTCACTCACCAGCACTGGTGATGGGAACTGCATGTTCTGGAAACAAAATTGAAATACCATAAATTAGAAAATCATAACCACTCTATTTTTATTATGATTATGAAATAAAGTAAATCCTCACTCTAACTAACCAATTGGGGGGAAGGGAGGGGGACGTTATAACCGAGAGATCCGAACCTTTTGCATATACAAAACTTTGTTCGTTATACGAGGTGAACGTTCGCTTATTTCCATCCCATTGTTCGATCCCATCCTGATCGGCGCGCAGCCGCGCACCGCCCAGTTTGCGTTGTTTTCACTGCCCCGCACCTGCGTGACAGGGCCTCCG
>JACEEZ010013328.1:0-17512 GCA_016584305.1 Chionoecetes opilio
CCCAAAAGTCCCACCTTAAATTTTTCCCATTTTTTTGCACCCGAAAAATACGCCTAATAAAGAAACACGTCTGCGTGTACAAATTTTACAGTTTATTAAATTTTTTCCAGTCTTCTTGTGCTTTTTCCCCGTTTTTTTTTTAGATTCCCTTTTTTGATATTCTATCTTTTTTTTGAAAAATTAGAAATGTCCCTTTCTCTGTTATTTTCCCTTTCCCTTTCTTTTTCCTGGTCCCCCAGCAGGTGGTGGCTTTAGTGGGGGTTGTGGCCTTTACCATCGTGGGGATTCCCCAAAAACGTCATCCCCTGCAATCACCCTTGGGCGTAGCAGGTCGTATCCATCGGGCAAAAGACCTACACTGTTCTCAAATATCCCCCCCAAATGACGACTCCCTCAAGATCTGAGGTCTTACCCCAGCTTCCCCTCCATTTTTTCTTTGGGACTGAATGGGCGGCTTTTTTCGGGGGGGGAGACCCACCGAAATCTCGCGGTGATTCTCTCGAACTCTTTAGATGGCAAAAATTAAATATTTTAAACAGGGGAAAAACCAAACACATTTCCATTCGCAAGGGAAACATGACTGCTTTTGACCTATACTCTGCAGCCACAGGTCCCCCGATTTCCCATGGGGGGTGGCGTTTCTCTTTCGGGAAGTGACCTTATCCCTACTACTTAAAGAAGGTCCTCCCCCCTTTTCCCTGTCCCCAAAAATGGTGCCTCTCTCGTGCAGACGGGGGGGGTTTTCAAAAAGGGTTGTGTTTTTAAACATCATTAGATGATTTTAACAATAGATGAGGCCGTAGTTTATTTGTGTCTCGAACCTTTTTGCAGCCTCGTGAGCATCCCCCGCACATCGGATCTTTCTCTCGCCGACCGTTCCGTGGTGGACTCAGGACTGTCGGCAGCGGGGATACTCCCCCCCCGTGCTGAGACCAATCATTTCGCGGCCAACTTGTGACCTAAAAAATATTTTACAGGTTAAGAGCTGATCCCGCGGGTTATAAAAAGTTTTGTCACTCCTCGGGAGGGCTTATAAAAATACGATCTGTGCATCTCCCCCCCCCGGTGTCCAAGGTTTGGCGGAGAGTGGGGGAAAATGGGGGAAATTTTTACCCATCCTCCCCCCCCAGTTCTATCGTTTAAGGAAACCCTGGGGCAGATCCCTTGACTGTAGCAGAAATTTGTTTCTCATTTTGTGTCAGTGGCGCAGAAGCCCTTTGCGTCTCCAAGTGCGGGGACAGACTGCGACAAGAACAGAGAGGCATAGATTTTTATCAGAGGGGGGGAATCTTACAATGTTCTTTTTACCCCTCGTGAGCATGTCAAGCCATAAAGGTTTTGCGTGACACTCACCAGGCCAAGATGATTTTCCTATGCGATGCTCGTCATTAAGAGATGAGGCTCTAGATTTCTTGTTGAGATCTATAATAGGATCTGGATTGAAGGAACCTTTCCCCAAGTAGGGGGGGTGTGGGGGGTGGTGTCCCGATCCCTAAGCCGGGGAAGGACCATCACTACCGACAAATTTTCCGGGCCCCCATATCCCTAACTTCATGTGTGTGTAGTTATTCGAAAAAATGGAAAATAGTCGATTTGTATGGTTTTTGGAAGGGGGAAACTTTTTCTCCGTTCTCGTGGGTTCCGAAGCATCCTCTACTACGGAAGGTTTATTTCCTTGGGTATCCATATGCGGGCATTCCTCTCGACAACCCATGTGACCATTTTTTTCGACCTTAAAAAGGCTTAGAAGGCTTGGAGACACGGTATTTGCAACTCGTATGAGTTCGGGCTAAGAGGTCGTTTTGCCGTGTTCCCCAGATTTTCCCTACCAAAACCGGTTTTTTAAGTTTCAGTTGGCAACATACGTTTTTTCTGAACACCCGCTTCCAGGTGGCACCCCCCAAGGCAGCGTCTTGAGTGTAGTCTGTTCGCTGTGGCCATAAAGGGGTATGTTGATGTACTGCCAGAGGGGATTTTTAGTCATTATAGGGATGATTTAAAATTTCTTTTGTGTTTCCAGGATGTGGGTTTTGCAGAGAGAAATTCAATTTGCTTTTGATAAATTTGGAATGGACGACGAATCGGGTTGGTTTTTCTCCAACAAAGACTTTAGCGGTTCATTTTTGCAGAACCCCGTGGATTTCCCGACCCAGACCACATCTTTACGGGGGAAAAAATACCATGAGGGAAGAGACCCGGTTTTTTTGGACTCATTTTTTTACAATAGACTGATTGGGGCCTCACCTTTGGCTCTCAAGACTGACTTTCCGGACCAGGGTCTACTGAAATCCTCTCGCACACCCGCTGGGGGGCTGATCGCGCTTTTCATCCCTATCTTCACCGCTCCCCATCTTTCGAAGCTTGAATATGGAGTGAAGGACTCCTCTGCCACACCCCCTCGACTGCGGATTTTTATTCGGGACATATCTGGTGTCCCTTGAAACCGGGGCGTTCAGGTCTTTCTCCCCTCCCCAAATCTATTTGGGGGATGCTGGGGTCCCCCCATTAGATTTTCAACGCCAGTCCCCGTTAAATGTTGGGATCGCCTCCAAAAGCCTCCCACTCAATGCTTTTCCGTGCTGGTCTTGTATTCAGGATCGCAACTTTACCATGGGCGAAGGAAACTTCCAAAGCCCTTTGGGTTTTCCCATTGACAGCTATTTTGGAGACGCTATCCTTCCCTGCTTTACGGATTGCCCGCAAGGCCCCACACAGCGGGCCATCTTCTCCCAGAAATGTCCTTTTGCAAAACCTTCCCCTCTCAAAAAAAGGGGCTTTACCCCCTCGGGTGAGCGTGCCCAGTTTTTAGACCACTTTTCCACAAAGAGTTTCGGTCCCTGTCTTTTCTGATGGTTCCAAATCGACAAGGGTTTGGGGTACGGGTCGTATTCCCATGTTTTAAAAAGGCGCAGCCTTCCAAGTTTTCATCTGTTTTTACGGCTGAAAAAAATGTATTTTATTGCTCTATGATTATTTTTACCCTTCCGGATGTTTCTTTTACAAATTTTTTGTGTTTTTTAGTCTTTCAACACTATGTAATTTTAACTCTCCCCATCCCCCTGGTCAATGCCATCCGGAATGGGTTTTTCGCTCAAGAGGAAGGCGGACGGTCCTTTTGTTGGGGTACCGCACATGTAGGTGTTCCGGTTAATGGGGAAGCTGGCCTGGCAAAAGCTGCAGTAGAAGACCAGCTCTATCACATTTTTCAGTGCCGGTCGGCCTCGCTCGGCAAAACCCTAGATCATTCAAACAGTTGGAAAACGTTGGATTACTATAGGGCCCAAAAAAAACCGCACCATCCGCCAAAATCGAGCTGGAGTACTGCGGTTCCTCCCGGGATGGGAGCTGCCTTGGCACGATTGGTATTGGTCACACTCTATATACCCTGGGTTCCTAGGAGGGGGGCCACCCCCTTTCTGGATGATTTTTGGTCCCCTTCCGTGCGGCCTTGCTGGTCGAGTGCCCCGTTTGGGGACCTATGGCAATTTTTGTCCGGTTTTCGCGGGGCGGACGGTGTTACCCTTTCCCTGGCATGGGAGAGATTTTTCCTGGGACTGAAGTCCAACATTTTTGAGAAGGCTGGGTTTCTAAAAAGTTTTGATGTTTTTAATATTAACTTTGATTTTTTTTTTAATGTCTTTTGTTCTTTTGCTTTCGAAATTTTTTTCAATATTTTTATTCATCTTAAATTTTGTTTTTTTAGTTTTACTTTAATGTTTTTTTGGTAAGCAGCGCCCCAAAAACCCCGCAGTTGCGGCGCCTTTAAAACTAAATAAAATCATCAATTCTTCATAGCTAATTACTACTTGTTGTATGAAAATTTTCTTTGTTTTTAAATTTTTGGTGCACGAGTCAATACATGAACCATACTATTTGATATTTAAAAATTTTCCCTGGGCATGGTGGTATTTTTTAAGATGAAAAAAACCCAAATTTTTTCTAATTATTATAAGAACATTTTTCTAGTTAAGTCAGCTACCCCAGATTAATTTTTTTTTGTATATTTCTGTATAATCCCCATTAGTAATAATGTGTAATAAAAATTTTAAATAAAGGGCTAGCATATTTTTTTTTTTTTTTCTTTCCCAAAAAAAAATAAAAAAAAGAAGGAAACTACAAGAGGGCCGGAGCCCTACATTTGGGGTATTTTTCCTATTCTTTTTTTTTTTGCAAATGTACCCCCCCGCTGCCCCCCTTATGTGTTAGTATGATGTCAGAAATTCTTCAATCCATTACATTATTTAGCCTTGATCCCAAAAGTCCCCTTAAATCTTTGCCCCGAAAAAATACGCCTAAATAAAAAAACACTCTGCTGTGAAAAAAAACATTTTACAGTTTTTTTTCAATATTTCCCAGCTTCTTTGTGCTTTTTTTTCCCCGCTTTTTTTAGGTTCCCCTCTTTTTGATATTCAATCTTCTATTTGTAAATCTAGAAGATGTGCCTTCCTCTCGTTCATCTCCTTCCTTCTTTTTCCTGGTCATATGGGGTTATTTCCCCATCGTCGTACAAGGCCCTTCTGGTCCTGCTGGCTTCCTCTTCTCCCAAAAATAGGAGGGCTTTGGTAACAACGGCTGGAGTCTTCACACGACCCCTCACTGAAGGGCCTTGCACTGCGGCTTTTGGCTCTCCAGGGGCTCCTGGGCCAACTCCCCAGAAAAATGGGGTATCTTCCCTCCCTCTATTACAACTTTTCGCCCTTGATATTTTTTTTCTGTAAATAAATGAGAAAATCAGTAATAAAACGAGAACCCAAGTATCTACAAATTAAAATTTGTAGGAAATTGGGGTTTTTTTCTCTAATTTAGTTGGGCCCCAACAATATTTTGGGCCAAATCTTAAAAACTGGACTTAGGCTACCTGCTCCGGGCCTTTTGGACGTTTTTTTCCCCGCTGTTTTTTTCCCCGGTGGGGATTATTTTTTAAGGGGGCTAAAACTAACGAAAATGTTTTTGGAAATTTTTTAGACAGCAGGCCCCTGCCTGTTGGCCCCAATGATATTTACAAACTATGCAAATCCCAAATGCTAAGACAAATTAAACCAGTATTGCCAATTTTTCTTTTTTTGGAAAAAATAGTTTATATTGCCAAAACTATAAAGACCAAATGCCTGATCGGGGTTAGATCGGGGTAAATGTGGGTAAAAAATGAAAAAATGAAAAAAATGTAAATATAGGGTAGGGCCTGGGTAGCAGGGCGGGGAGGCAAATTCCTCCTCCGCCCTCCGTCCCCCCCCAAAAAGATCCCCCCCCTGGTTCAGGGCTGCCAACCCAAACCAGTCGTGGACCAACAAAAAACCCATGTTAGCTCTCGATATTTTGTCTAAAAAACGCGTTTTTTTTTGGCCCCTTTGGGGTACCCACTTGGTCAAACGGAAGCCCACGTTAGACTCCCCCTAGTCCATTTTTAAAATAGCGGGCCGGGTAACTGTATCTCTCTATCTTAACACTTAAAAAAACCCATTGGGGTTATCCCTTTTATTAAGTTACCAAAAAAAAATCTTTACTGCACATCTTATTTTTTTTTATTAAAATATGCAAGAGCAAGGCCCACCCCCTGTCCCGGTTAGGCACTGGGCATTTCCGGGAGGAATAGTCATGCGAAATGCGTAAAAGTTTTTGTGCGAGAGGGGGTCTTGACCCTAACTAACGGGCTAAAAGTTACGACAAAAGGTTTTTTTTTTTTTTAAAAGTTTCTTACTCACAAAAGCTTTATTTTTTAAATTTTCGCAAAATTTAAGTTTTCACCCCAAAAACTTTTACCCTTTTCCACAAAGAGAGACGGGGGAAAATGGAGGGGCCCGCCATGTCTTTGGGACTTGGCTGGAAATAACGTTGTTTTTCTAAATTACATTACTGGTTAAGCTTACTAATGTAACAGTATAAACAGAAAGTATATTTCCCCCCTTATTAAACCCTTTCTAAAATAGATGTGGGGTTTTGTAAACCATTAATTAATAATGTATACTTTACTTTCGTGTTTAGTGTTGGTTTTTTTTTTGGATGATTGGCTAATGTTTATAAATTATTTTAATTTCCCTTCCCAAAGTTCAAAACCACTTCTCATTGGCAAACTTGATAACAAAAGATGATCTACTGGTAACTTCCCCACTATATGCCATTTCATCATCGTCAAACTGGTTCCCTTTTAAGCCCCTTTATGTCACCCTCCCAGGATCGCAAGGACATTGTCTTTTTTCTAATGGCAGAAATTGTTTTTTTTTTTTTTTTTATTTATTTACATATTTTTCAAAATATATATACTATACATATGAAAATACAAAAATACATACACATACATACACATAAAGCCGTTTAATAGCGGGGCATCACCCGCCGCGTACCGCAGCCACAGTCAGGTCCGTGGGGGGGGCGTGAGGTCACTCCCCGCTCCTTAGTGTTTCATCGGGGGGTGGGGGGGGGCACGCGCCACCCCCAGCAGCAGGTGCAAATTTTTCTAAAACTGCCATACAGGGGGGGGCCCGCTTTTTCCGGGCCGAACGCGCTTTTTTTTGACCGCCTGAAAAGCGGGGGCGGGAAAAAGCAGGGTATGGATCGGGGGGATGAGGGTCATATGGGACAGTGCTCCAACGGCCGCTCCTCAAACCCCCCCCCCTCACTCCTCCGGGTTACGTACCCAAAAGCCGAATCGGTTGTAAAAACGACCTCCCCTCGGCTGGGGACAGCTGCGGGGGGCGGGGCGAAAAGGGCTCGTTTTTGTTCGGGGCTTGTTTTTGCCAGGCTGCCTCCTCGATTCTGCACCATTTTTCGATATTTTTTGCCTGCGGCACAGACGGCAGCCGTTTGGCCATCCCTTTTGGCCCCCCTTGATGCGGGGTAAGACGTCAGGGCCACCGCTGGATTCTGGTGGCCTCCCGGCCGCCTCATGGGCCGCCTCTTGCCCAGGAACGCCTATGTGGCTGGCACCCAAGTTAAACCCTTACGCGCGCCCCCTGGGGGCGAGGCCCTGGATGTGGCCGGGATGGGGGTGGTGAGCTGCACTTGCCATCGGGTGGGGGGCTCCGGGGGAAACCTTTCGGGCGACATGGAGTCGGTGTGAATCACCACACCCCTCCTTGGGCCCCCAGGGCGTGCTGTAGGGGGGGCCTCTATCCCCCACCACTCCGTCCCCGGGCGGGGGAAGCAAGGGGTGGGGTGTCCTCCGGCCCCGCCCCTCCCCCCCCCGTAACCCACCGCAGCCCCTGTCCGGCCTCTCTCGGATCAAGGGAGCCGTCGGGGGTAAGAATCGACCGCGACGCGCTGGGGAAATTGGCGGCGCCACCGCCTGCAGGGCGTTTTGCTGCCTCACTCCTCCCGCGTGCACAACGCCTTCGGGGGCCGGCATTTTGTTGGCAAAAAATCACCTGGGGGCAAGAGGGCTGCCCGGTGGCGGAGGAAAAAAAAAAAAGTTGAAGCGGGGCGGTCAGTTCCCGTCCAGCACAGGGGGGTTGGGGCCGGGGGAGGGAGGTGGGGGCGGCGTCTGCCACCCTCTGAACCAGGTGTTGCCCGGCGATAGGTCACGTTTTGCTTCCTGTGGCAAACCCTGCACGCCTTCCCCCCCCCCCGCGCGCCCCTCCCTTCCCCGGGCAAAGGATCTTGGCCACCCGACGGCCAGATCTTCGAACCCCCCGGGGTGGCTAGGGGCACCAAACGTGCCTCCGCCTGCATGCGCGGGTGTTTCCCCCCCGCGGTGCCCCCAGGGGGTCCTCAAAGCTGGGGTTTTTGAAGGACCTCCAACCTTCCTCCGCAGGAGGGGCAAAACCCCACCCTCTTCCGCTCCTCAGGGCCTTTTTAAAAAGGCATTTTTTCCCTGTTTTGCCCTAGAAAAAATCAAACGGGTGAATAAAATGTTTCATGGGCTACCTTAAATTTCCCACAATTTTCTGGGGGTTCTGACAATTTTTAAGTTAAATTTCTGAGGTAAATACCACTACATTTTCGGTCCCCAATCAGCGCCCCGTAAAAAAGGGGTTGGGGGTTGAAGAAGGGGGCATGGTTTTTTCTAGATGGGGGTTAGCTGACGGCTAAATTATATATATTATTTTTTTAATTTTTTTTTCATCACAAGGGAAATGGCCGGGCACAAAAAAAAATGGGGAACACAAAAGCCCCTTAGTTTGCCAGTCCCTATAAAGAAACATAAAGAAATAAATAAAAAAAGAGGGGTTTGGCCATTTAGTTTTGGGGGGGTGTTTTTTACTTTCTTTTGAAAAGATTTAAATCATAAAAATGGAAAAAAAGAAACAGGAAGAGAGTTTTTTCCAGGTTTAAAACCCGTGAAAGGGGTGAAAGAGTAAAGATATTGAAAAACTCTTGCATTAGGAAAATGACAGAATAGGGATGAAATGAGTAGAAAGTCTTGTGGGGCCCAGGCCGCGGGGGTGGGGGAGGGATGCAGTTTTACAAGTTCAAAGAGGGATGAGCTGAAAATAATGGTAAAAGACAAGAAAGCAACTTGCGGCGGTGCTTTTAAAAATCTTTCTTATTAAGTATGATTTTTCCAAAACTTTTGAAAGGGAGGAAGTCAAAAACACACACAAACTTAAAATTTAAAACAACGAACAATTTTAGCCACAAAAAATTAAACTAGTTTGTATTAAAAAAATCAGGTCCCATGTTTTGTTGCATTACAATTTAATTAATAATGGCATATCTTCTTGCTGAAATTTTTTTCTCTCAAAAAATGCCAAGTTACATTAGTATTCAAAATGTGTTTCAAATTACTTAATCTTCAAACGATCCCAAACTTTCTTCAGTTTTATTTCTGTACGCCTAGGCCCCGGTTTTGACCGTTGAAAAGGGGGTAGTTATCGGGGGCCCTGCCTTCCCTTTTAAAAGGACGCAAATTATTCCCCCCGTTTGCCGGTTCTGGAGCACCTTTCCTCCCTGGGTCATGCCCAAATAAAACTCCGTTCGGCGCAGAAATGTGGCGGTCCGGCCGGTCCGGTTCCCCCTAATTTTGGGTTCCTTAGAATGATGATTTGTGTTTAAAAAAAAAATAAAAGAAATTAAAAACAAAACCTCAAGGGTAAATTTCAGTACCTTAATACCTGCCATACCCGCCATATAAAAAAAAAAATTTATGTAATGGATCCTGTTCACAAAAATATTAAAATTTGGGTAAAGATAAATTTTTTTTAACGTTGCCATATCTCGTTTTTACTACCGTTAGGATGACCATAATTCGTTACGCATGGAGTGGGGGGGTTTTTTTACCAAATTCCCGGAAATCAGTGAAAAATGGCTTATTGACATTAAATGAGTACGATCATGGGAGGATCCAGGCATAACCAAACATAAACCTAGGTCTAGGTAATGTACTTATTGTTTATTACGTTTTGATTACCGAGAAATCTTTTTTTGGGATCGCCCGGCTCCTCCCAAAAATGATCGTCGCGCCCCGGCGACGGCCCTTTCCTGCCTCACCTTTTTTTGGAAGTCGCCGATAGGAATTTTCGCAGAAAAAACCCAACCCAGAACTTTCGCTGACATTGAAACTTTTTTGGCGCAGTTTTTTCCACTTATGAAAAAAAATGAAAAGGCAAAAAAAAAAACTATTTTTTTTTATTGGACAACACATTTTATTTTTTTCCCAAAAAAAAAAAATTAAAAATTTTAAAAAATTGGTAACGTAATTCCCCGACCGAACTCTGGGGCTAAAAGCCCCCCCAACTCCCTCGCTTGTTCACCCAACCTAACCGGACCCCTTGGTAAAACTAGCCGCATAACAAAAATAAAGTTCAACGTTCTGTTATAAATCCCTGAATGTAGAAACACGTTAAAAAGGGGGTTAAAAAAGTACTACCTATATTTTGGGGTTATAATGCAAAAACTACGCGGTTCCCCCCCCCCACCGCCGGGACCACTTGTTTTTTTTTCTATTTTTTTTTTTTGCCAGTATACTGGGGCAGTATTAAACTTCACGTAACCCCTTTTAAAACCCGGTTATACATAATTTTATTAAAAAAATGATGCGGTTGTCTAATAGGCGCAAACCACAAAAAACCCCCCCCCATCCGAAGGACCACAACCCTTTAGGAGGTTAGGTTAAGGTTATAATCGTCCCCCGGGAGCTCGAGGGGGGAGTCCCCCCCCTTTTGGAGGAAGGGCAGTCAGTTCGTACATCAGGTTTTCGTAACCAATAGAGTCTAATCAAAAAAGGGTTTCTAAAAATCAGTACCCCTTATTAAATAGGCTGATAAATTGAGACAAAACTCTCCTAATCTGGTATGCTTTTTGAAATTGGAAAGGGAAAACTTAAAAACTAGAGTTATGAAAAGTCCCACCAGGTATGTACGGAAAAAAAATCAAAATCAGTGTACGGGACAAATCTCTGTTTCTTTTCTAACCCAATTAAAAACACCTGGGTAGAAACAAATTGTGTATGAAAAATCCCTGTAAAATTTTGGAGGTTAGCGTAAAAATCCTCCCGGTAGGTCTGGGGAGAACGGCCATTTAGCGGCCCGGGGGTGGGGGTTTTGGGAAAAGTGTGGCTGGGGACTTGTTTTTTCGTCAAATTAAAGTTTTCCCTTCCTGGTTTCGAGACGACTATTTTTCTTAAACCAGTGTTAGTGATTTCCCGGGGGGGTACATTTTTTGTCAAAGGAAAAGGCCATTAATTGGGTGATGAAAATTTCAAAAGAAACTTTTTTAAAAGGTTTCTGGGGGAAAAATAAAACATTTTCAAAAACACAAAAATTTTTGCAAGGATAAAAGGTCACCACCCACCCCGGGCCGCCCCCCCTTGATCCCCCCCATTAAAATTATAGAGGGCAGTCGCGCGGGGGCAAAATATTGTTATCGTATAGTTTTTTTTGTACGTTTTGTTTTTTAAAATATAAACTATATTTAAACATAAGATATGTCAAATTTTTCTAACCTACCTCACATAAAACCCCTAAAAATTTTAAAAAACCTACCTCACTATAACCCCCTAAAATTTCTAACCTAAAAATCCTTAAACACCTACAAATTCTAACCTAACCTCATATAACCCCTAAAAAATTTTCTACCCTAACCTCACTATAATCCCTAAAAGGTTTTCTAACCCAACACACTATAACACCTAAAAGTTATAACCTAACTCACTAAAAAACCCAAAATTCTACCAACCCCACTAAAACCCCCCCAAAAATTCTAAAACCCAACCTCCTATACCCCCCAAAATTACTAACCCTAACCCCCACTATAACACCTAAAAGTTACTAAACCCAACCTCACAAAAACCCCCAAAAGTTACTAACCTAACATACTATAACACCAAAAGTTTCTAAAACCCAACCTCCTATAAGTTACAAAAACCTAAACCCCACTATAAACCCCCCAAAAATTACTAAACCCAAACCCCACTAAAAACCCCTAAAAAATTTCTAAACAACCTCATATTAAAAAAACCCCAAAAATAACCTAACCTCAATATAACCCCTAAAAGTTTTTCTAAAACCTAACCTCACTATAACCCCCCAAAAGTTACTAACCTAAAACATCACATAACACCCAAAAGTTACTAAAACCCAACCTCACTATAAACCCCCAAAATTCTAACCTAACTCACTTAACACCAAAAAATTACTAACCTAACCCCCACTATAAAATTACAAATAACCTCACAAAAACCCCCAAAAATTACTAACCTAACCTCACTAAAAACCCCTAAAATTTACTAACCTAAAAACCCCACTTAACCCCCCAAAAGTTTCTAACCTAAAACCCCCTATAAACCCCTAAAAGTTACTAACCTAATCACTATAACCCCTAAAAGTTTTATAACCTAAAATCACTTAAAAAACCCTAAAAGTTACTAAACCAAAACCCCACTATAACCCCTAAAAAATTACTAACCTAACCTCACTATAACCCAAAAAATTACTAAAAACCCAAACCTCCTTAAAATTACTAACCTAACCCCACCAGACCCCCCAAAAATTACTAAACAACCTCACTATAACCCCCTAATAGTTACTTATATTGCCGTAGGGGCGCCATTGGGGTTACACCGGTAAATTATGTCACCAAATACCGCGCATCCTCGTCCTTTTTAAAAAATATTGGGGGTACAGTAATAATAAACAAAACTGGAACTGTCCCCCAAAAAAAAGGAAAACGCCCGACGTAAAAATTGGATACTCCCCCCACGGAAAAAAATTTGGGAAACTCCCCCGACGGGCGGCGACAAATTCCTTCGTGACATTTTTCCCGGTACCCATGAGGTGTAGGGGAAAAAC
Organism: Chionoecetes opilio; assembly: GCA_016584305.1. Lineage (NCBI taxonomy): Eukaryota > Metazoa > Arthropoda > Malacostraca > Decapoda > Majidae > Chionoecetes > Chionoecetes opilio. The sequence continues at coordinate 12,222 of JACEEZ010013328.1, forward strand.
TAGAATGACAGATCCACAATTTAATTATGTGGATTATTATCTGGAGGCTGCACTAAAAAGAAAAAAACCACGTGGCTCTCACCGCCCCCCACACACTATGGCAACATTAAAAAAACCAAACTTTTTGGCACAATTCCCTCAACTACAAAAATCAAAGCAAGTGCAGTTTTTGCTACAGAAGAAAACTGATTTACCAATAAAAAAACATAGGAAGTTTTGAAATGGTGAGGCATGCACCCAAGGTTTTTTTTTCCCAAAATTTTTTCTTTTCCTTTTCCGGCCATACTCTACGAAACAAAAACTATTAGCAAACGCTTTATGTATGCCAAAAAAATATTCGTTAATACCCTAAAAAAGTAACAAATCAAAAGATGGGGTTTTTCCTGCTAAAATTGGATGAAAATACTGACTCTTGTTCTTGTCTGGACTCCTGCTGTGCTGTATACGATGTAAAACAAAAAACTCATGGGGGGAGATGAAATCGCGTACGCACAGACCGGCATAAAATTCTCCTTCCGACATACAAAACCCTTACCGGACGGGACTACACGAAGGGAAAAGCCGCGGAAGGATTCGACGTTACCATGGCTTCCCGTGTAGCGCAGAGAACTCGTCGTGCGGTGCCGTCATGGGAAGGGAAAGGTGACATTTAACAATCTGGCCCTGTGTGTCAGTAAATCTATATATTATTTACTAATTCACTTATGGCAATAATTATATACGTATGATATATACGTATATATATATTTATATATATAATATATATATATATATATATATATATATATATATATATATATATATATATATATATATATATATATATATATATATATATATTGTCACGGTCGGTGACACGAGGTCGCCACTCCAGGCCATGCCCCAGGGACACGTGGGTCTAATTCAGGATATTCAAAACAAGATCAACATATGAAATCCTTATATAATTAACACTTAACTACAATTACTCTTTACAACAAATAAACACTGAACACTCGTCACGGAAGACTCACAGATAAGATACCACGCGCAGCGTTGCCAAAATCTCACTCACTCTCACTTTCCGTCTCTCTCTAACCTCCAGCCTCTACACACAAACACCTTAAGAGCACTTCTAACTGAGTCTCATCACCATCACAAAAAGAGCACTTCTAACTGAGCCTCTAACACATAACAAAGAGAGCTTCTACTGAGCCTCTAACACACCAACAACAAGAGAGCTTCATCTGAGCCTCATCCTAGACACACACAATACTTCACACCTACTCTCACTTTCCGTAAATACAGCCAACTCGACATCGATGAACCAATAATGCAGAAAAACAAGCTTCACAAAATACTTACAAAACCCTCGTATCAAGGGTTGGAAGGAGGACTCACACAGCCTCCCACGTGGTGCCCACGCCCGACACAGCGGCTCTTCACACAACACTATACGAGTGGGTGCTTGGAGTGGAGAGCGAGTTTCAAGTTTCAAGTTTATTGAGAGAAAAGGTGGGGGAAGTTACAAAGAGGGGGGGGGGACAAGAATACCAAGTACAGAAATACAGAAATACAGAAATAGAATAAAGTGGCCGGGCGGTCCGGCTTGCTGATTTTAGTTAAAACGTTCACAAAACATTCACACAGACAAAAAAAGAAAAAAAAAATTTCAATCTAAATATTTTTTAAGTAACATAAAAACAAAGGATATAAACACATAATAATTATAGGATGAAGTGAACAGGTAAGTTAAAAGACATGAGTATATACATATAAAAATTTGAAATAAGACAAGACACAGAGAAGAAAAACAAATATGCGTTAAAACAAAACAAAAAACTGAGTAAACAATAGATAATGAATAAGTGATACATAATGTGATATAATATATATAATATATAATAGTGATATGAATAATGGGATACATAATTAACTCAAAGTTAACAGATTAACGTGTTTTTTTTTTTTTTTTTTTTTTTTTTTTACGAGAAAAAGAAAAACGAAAAACGTGAGGACATAAAGCAGAGCTAAGAGTAACGTGGCGCGGGATCGGGGTCATCACGCAAGGCCCTCAGGCTCCTGGGGAACCACCCGTGGGAACGATCCGGGGCCGCGTCGCTGAGTTCCTGCAGGACCAGAAACTGCTCCCAGTCTTCCTCCTGCATCCGGAGCCACACTTGTGAGGCCATGTGATGCAAGCGGACATTGATGGCTGGGAGGTCGACGGACTCGTGTAGCGACTCCATTGTCACGAAGTCGTCCCACCTGTGGTTCACCACGAACCTGAGAGCAGCGTTCTGCACCCGTTGCAGCTTACTGATTGCTGTCCTGCTCAGGGCGTGCAGCGGTATCGGGGGGTAGGTGAGGACAGGGAGGACCAGCGCCTTGACGAGGTGGAGCTTCAGCCCTGCGTCGAGGTCCCGGAACCGGTAGAGGGTGAACAGGGCGGATTTTGCGCGCCGTACTCGTGACGTCACGTGCGACACGTACCCTCGCGATGATACTTGCAGGCCGAGGACGGTGCCGCTGGCCTGGAAGTCCACCACTCTACCGTCCACCATTAGCGGGGGGGGGTTCTGGGTCGCCATCGGGATGACGCTGAACTTGGCGAGGTTGGTCTTGATCCTCCACTCCTCCTCGAAGGCGCTGATCCTGGCTACCTCTCTCTCAGTGCGGGCGTTGAGCATGGCGCTGGATCGTCCCGGATGGAAAACGACCTGGGACACATCATCGGCGTACAGGACATTCATGCCCGCCACCGACGACGGGCAGTCACTGGTGTACAGGACATACAGGGTTGGGGAGAGAACACTACCCTGCGGTACTCCTGTCTCCAGTGGGAAGGTGGGGCCAACCTGGGTGCCGACCTTGATTCTGGCCGTCCGATCCTCCAGAAGTCGCAGAGTAAACGCTCGACCGGGCCCGGGAGCCCAAGGTGAAGCAGCTTGTACTTGAGTCCAAAGGGACCACACCTTGTCGAACGCCTTGCTGACATCCCGGAGGACCAGATTGCACCTGTAGCCGGAGGCGTGGTGGATGGCGAGGGCCTCCGTGGCCACCGCGATGGCGTGAGTGGTGCCCCTTCCACGGCGAAACCCGTACTGTGCGTCGTTGTACAGGCCGTTTTCCTCCAGGTAGTTTGCGGAGCCTCCCAGCGATGACTCTCTCAAACAGCTTTCCCGGAGCCTCCAGGAGGGAGATGGGGCGATAGCTGTCTGGGCGGGTAGGTGCCTTCCCAGACTTGATCAACATCCTCATCTCCGCTTCCTTGAAGCGTTCCGGGAAGTAACCCGCCGAGAGAGCCGCGTTCAGGATGTCCCGCAACCGATCCATCGCCCGCTCTGGGATGTGAGAGAGAATAACTTTGTTAATACCGCTGACTCCCGGGCAGGTACTCCTGCTGTGCCTCAGGACCCCCCGAAGCTCCCCTGAGGAGATCAGGGAGTCGAGCTCCGAGGTGCCCCTTATCCTCGTCGTGTCCGCCGACTCATACGGAGTCGACCTACGTAGATTTTCAGTCATATAATCCAGCACAGTGTCATTGTCGTCGTCGTCAAAGTCGTCCCGGTACACAGTCTCCCAAACAGAGGTGTGCAGCCGGGCTTTGTCAACGTCGGAGTGGTGTTTTAGTCCGTTGGTGTCTACTAAATATGTGTCTTTGTTAGTCGCGCGTCCAGAAAGTCTCTTTACTGCTCGCCAAAAAACTTTTGGGTCCCTGTGTGAAGCCGACAGTCTGGCTAGAGCACTGCCCCAGGACTGCCGGGATTCAACACGTCTGGCGTCCTGTAGTGTTAAGCGTAAATGAATGTAACGTCTGTAATTGTCATAAGTCCAACCTGCTCTTCCGGCCTGGGCCCGAAGAGCCTGGAACTGTATACGTGTCATCTGTGTCAGTCTGGAGGGTGTACAGTATGCTGGCGTCTTGTGAGCAGTCTTGGGTATGTGTCTGTCAGCAGCAAGTTTGACTGTGGACATCCACGAGTCAAGTGCCGCGTCAATATCGTCCAAGGTCGCCCGGGATACGTCAGGTAGGTCGGCCATTTGTAGTGACTCGTCCCGTCAAAGCGTCCCAGTCAGTTCTGTTGAAGGCGAAGGATTTAGGAAACAGGTATGGGAATGGGGGAAGTGGATATGTCGAGTATAATGGGAATATGATCGCTGGTGGTTAAGGGGCTGGCGTGATAGAATGATATAAGAATTAGCGGCATTAGAAAGAAACAATGTCAGGAGAAGTAGCAGAAAGAGGGCCGTAGTAAGTGGGAAAGTGAGAGCGAGGCGAGGTCACGACCTGTTTTATATGGGTGACCTATCTGGCGGCGTGCGTCAACGCGCGTACCTGGCAACCCCCGAGTCACGACCCTCTGCTTCCTCCAAAGGGGCGGAGCTACGCTCTGCCCCAGCCATCTTGACCACCTCAACATACGCGGGAATATGAATTTGCGTCACAATATATATATATATATATATTATATATATATATATATATATATATAAGCATTTTTTTCATACTCACCCCTCAGCGCCCAACAAATGTTATATCTCACATTTTACCTTCCCCTCATTGTGACCACTCACTCAATATATCAACTTAAGTGCACACTAAGGGGTAATAATAAGTATAAGTAAACTGCACTCCAAATTATATTTCAATGATATATCAGACCCTTAACCTCAGACTCCTCATTCAGAGTCCTCTGGTGATAATTCCATATTGATCAGGTTCCCCTTCATGAAGACCAATCTGTCAAAATTATCGGAGGTCAGACTCGCTCTCTTGGCCTTCATGATGTCCGCCCCCTGGGAGGACAGTCTCTCCACAGGTGCAGAGCTGTACAGTTAGCGCCACTCGACTTTAGAACTTTCGGTGACGTGAGCGTCATATTTCAAAAACTGGTAACCTCCCTTTTTCACAGTCTGTAAAGCCCCCGTCACACATTCCATAATGGAACCACGAACGCGCCAACAATGCAATGCGCAGCACCGTCATGGTCCTGGTTATGGGTCCATCATGACCGATCGTGACGCTCGTGACGCGCTCGGCCGAGGCCACGAAAAGTTAATGCGTGCACTAAAAAATTGGGAAGCTCCCCGATGTTTGTACCCAACGCAGCGCTATCTTAAGTCTATCGTGACGCTATCGTTATCTATGTAGCAGCTTCGTGACACTACCGTGATCGTCTTATGTCTATCGTGACGATAAGAAACCGTTACGCGAGCCTTGTTCCCTACTTTCCCCCCCTTTCCCCCCCCTTCCGTCTTCCCCCCCTTTTCATTTACCCCCACCCCCCCGCGCCTCTCTATCCCCCTCC
>JACEEZ010013329.1:0-57960 GCA_016584305.1 Chionoecetes opilio
GGGCAATGAAGGCTCCACAAAAAACCGAAAAAGTTTGAAGAGGACAAACCACCCTTAAAAATCTATTTTACATAAGAAAACACCTGCCAAATTCGAAATAATCTATATTTCACTTTTCATTGGACCTACGGCGTACCCTAATGTACACACCCACCTCCACAGATGGTGTTTTAGTGGTGTTTGTGGCCTTTACCATCGTCGGGATGTCCCTTTCTCTGTCATCCCGCTGCAATCATCCTTGCAGGCTGTAGCAGGTCGTATCCATCTGCACAAGACCTACACTGTCTGCTCAATATATCTACCTCCAAATAACGACATACTTCTCCAAGATCTTGAGGATCTTATCCGCCAGCTTCCCCGTCCATTTTTTCTCCTCGGAGACATGAATGGGCGGCATTTTCTGTGGGGAGATTCCACCAGATTCGTCGCGATGATTCTCTCGTAACTTTTATCGATGGCAACAACCTAAATATATTAAACACAGGAGAACCTACACATTTCCATTCGCAGACGGGAACATTGACTGCTATTGACCTATCACTCTGCAGTCCACAGGTCACCCTCGACTTCTTACGGGAGGTGGCCGATTCTCTTCGTGGGAGTGACCATTATCCTCTACTACTAAGAGCAGTGTCATCGCCCCCTTCCCGATGTTTCCCAAAATGGTGCCTCTCTCGTGCAGACTGGGAGGGCTTTCAAAAGGCTTGTGTTTTTGACCAACATATAGATAACTTTCAGACAATAGCTGAGATCGTTGATTGCTTTGTGTCTCGAATTCATTTTGCAGCCTCGCTGAGAATCCCCCGCACTTCTGGCTCTTTCTCCCGCCGGCCTGTTCCGTGGTGGAATCGGGACTGTACGGCAGCAAGGAGTCAATCCCGCCATGCTGAGGCGCAATACATATCGCGGCCAACTTCACAAGAACTAAAAATAACCTTCCACAGGTCAAGAGCTCGATACCGTCGGGTAATGAAGGAGGCTCGTCACTCCTCTCGGAGGGCTTATATAAGTTCGATCTGTGCATCTACACCGGTGTACAAGGTTTGGCAAAGAGTGAGAAAAATGAAGGGGAAGTTTATCCCATCCTCCCCTCCAGTTCTATCAATTAATGGAGACCCTATGGCAGATCCCTTGACTGTAGCAGAGGAATTTGCTTCCCATTTTGTATCAGTGGCGCAGACAGACCTTGCATCTGCAAGTGCTAGGGAGAGACGGCGACAGGAACAGAGAGGCATAGATTTTTCGTCTAGCGACGGGGAATCTTACAATGTTCTTTATACACCTCGTGAGCTTTGTCAAGCCATGAAGGTTTGCGCAGACACTTCCCCGGGACAAGATGATATACCATACACTCTCAGAAATGAGGGGTATATTAAGGGTAGAATTGTTACATCGCACCATCACTACCCTTTTTATACCCTATGTCCAGGCTGAAGGGTAGATGCTGCCGATTATACACTGGTCGACAAAAAAAAATCGAAGATATGGTTCTGGACTAAATGAAGCTAATTATAGGTAAATCGACCCTGCTGAACTCGAATCTGATGTTCAATTAACTCTATCACGTCCAGTTTTTGAGAACTAGACGCAATTCATGAAAAAATATGGGTAAAATCTGCAGAAATAGGTTTCACCAATGTTTTCATTTTAAACTCTTAATCTTTTCTTTTCTCTAGCCTATTTAGGGCAGTGCAGTGTTTTTGAGTTAGTGTGGTTTGTGCAGTGAGCAGGGGAGGGTGTGCGCGCTGCGTATTGGCGAGGGGTTAGCAGGCTGTGTAGTACATTTTTACCTACTGATCGTACAGCTATTGACATATGTTTAAACATTTTATTTTTCTTTGCAGATATGATGTGTTTGATTTAGTGAAGTCCTAATTTTAGTTGGTTTACCGTATATAGTACCTTGTACCGGGCTGTGATGGAGCGCCGTAACTGTGTGAATGCATCGGACAGTTTTTGTTACATATGTGGAATTTTTACCCCTGACAGTCTGAAGAAACCTCTTACAAAGAATGTTAAAGCAGCTTATCTGCATTACTTCAAGTGCCGTATAGGTGATCAAGATAAGAAGTGGGGCCCTCACGTAGCATGCAACCCCTGTGTGAACCACTTGAATGAATGGATGCGTGGCAAACGGCCATCAGGCATGGCATTCGGCATCCCAATGGTTTGGCGTGAACAAAAGGATCACAGTACTGACTGCTACTTCTGCCTCACTAACATCAAAGGATATTCAGTAAAAACGCGAGCTAAAATCAGGTATCCTGACGTACCCTTCTGCCATCAGGCCTGTGCCACATGGTCCTGATCTCCCAGTTACAAATGTTCCAATTGCAAGTGCTATAAGTGAATCAGATTCGAACGAGGAGGATAATCCCATGGATACAGACTTTAAAGAATGGCAGACAACAGAGAGCCCAAATTCATCAGTCAGGAAAATGCTACATGCCCTTGCTAGGGACCTAGATCTACCCAAGGAGAAAATGAAGTCCTTGGATCTCGTCTCAAGGAATGGAATTTGCTACAAGAAGGAGTTCTCATCACCACCGTTTCGTCGTAGACATAAAGAACTTTCAAGCTTCTTCAAGATGGAACACAAGCTCTGTTACTGCTTTGATGTTGACACACTCATGGAACAATTTTTGTGAGTCTCACACTTATGATAGAGTGAGTGGCGGCTGTTCAAGATTCGGAAAAACACGCTAAAAGCCGTTCTTCTGCATAAGGAAATAAGCTTCCGAGTGTTCCAAATTGCGCATGGCCATGAAATGAGTGAAACTTATGAAACTATGAAAACTTTGTTATCTGATGTTAAATGATAATATATTATTATATCTATATATATATTATATATATATATATATTTTTATATATATATATATATATAATATATAATATATATATATATATATATAAAATATATATATATATATATATATAAAATGAGATATAAAGACTCCACAGAGATATAAAGACTCACAATCGGTGCTTACATCGAAGAGCTCTCACACACTGCAGTACATGGCAATTTAAATGCACAAAGAAATCGAGCGATCCATTTCAAGTCCTCATCAACAACGGCTTCAGCGAGAGAGACATCAACCGTCAGACTAAGAAAATCTTGGAGAATGGTACAACAAACCCCAACGCCACAAAAAAGAGTCAAGACTAACTATCTTCTACCGGGCTTTCTTCTCCACCGCTCACCAGGAAGAAGAAAGAATAATATCACAAATCGTCCACCGTAACGTGAAAAACCCGCAGACCAAGAGAGGATAAAAAACTACAAATTTACTACAAAAACAAGAACACCAGCAACCTCATTCTCCTAACACCCAAGCCAGACGAAGGAGACAAAACAAAAGTCCCCCTGTCGTATATAGGATCATATGCAAAAGAGGAAACTGTGAAGTCCTCCCCTCATACCTACATCGGCATGACGACAACGAAGCTGTCCAGACGTCTTACTTGCCACCTAAAATTTCCCGGGGCCCCAAAAGTTTACCTATTAGAAAACATGGCATCATCATAACAAAAAAATTTCTAGAAGAAAAAACAGAATTGGTTGACATGTGTGGCAGATGTGCGGCGACTTCCCGTCCTAGAAGCGCTGTACATAAAAGAGATTTAACCCCAAACTTAACGTACGGCAAACGACCTACAAGCTCTACCCCGCACGAAAGAAAAAGCAAATAACAGCCTACTCACAGAAAAGCCAAGCGAAGACCAAACAACCAATCAGCGTCTCCCACTCAAGAACACGAGAAGCGCAAAAGCTATCTACCAATCAACGACATCGGTAATAGGCTGCGTGGCAGGCAGACCGGCTATAAATAGCGCTTCACTTCGCATCTTAATCATGCTCACCTCAACTCCTGAGAGAAAACATCTTCCATGTTGCTGAAGAAGGGTTCTTAGACCCGAAATCGCGATACAGCAAACATGACAAGCTACGGCGAAGTCATAAAAGTGATTACAAAAGAGAATAAGACACTCTTAAGACTAAGAGAAAATACTTTAAGAAAAAAAAAAACGCGAACTGCTATCATTTTAAAAACGAGATCGTCTCAGAAAAATCTCCTGCCCGTTATATATATTATATATATATAATATTATTTTATATATAAAAATTTTATATAATTATATATATATATATATATTAATTTTAGAAGATGGTGGTTTATAAGGCAAAAGTTTTTGATCCCCTGATTAAAAGCGCTTTTGATGGATCCCCCAAAATTGAGAGCTCCATACATGGGTTTTTAATTATTTAAAGGTGCATATACGAGCAAGAGACTGAGGGAAAAAAATTTTGTTTTGCAATTTTTTGGCAAAAAAAAATAAAAAAAACTTCACGACCCCTTTTATAAAGAGAAGAAAATTGTATATTTTCAGTAAACTTTTAGTAAGGGATAGCCTTTTTTTTGTGTGGGGGGGGACACAGTGAAACGTCACTGAAAAAAAAAGGGAAAGCTATCGGGAAGGTTTGGTGAGTAGTTTTGGTGTTGGAAAAGTTTTTTTTAATTTGAACAATACGGGATTTGTCCCATTGAAAAATTTTTAGAAAATAAAAAATCAACGCTATGAAACACTCATTCGTAAAATCTTAACTCCTGCATATTTGGGACATCTGTAAAAATTATTAAGAATGCAGGTGGGCCTCATATATGACTTACATCCCCACATTATCGCATACAGTGGTTAAATTATATATCAAAAATGAATAACCCCAGGGGATGGGGCGTTAGGATAACCCTGTTAAACTAACTATTCAGAATGCAATAAAAAAAAAAACGGTTTGAAAAAAAACTGAATAATAGCCCAATCAATTTAGCGCTTTTTTAAACCCCTAACCCACCAAAATTTGCAATAGAAAAAAACAATTTTTATAAAACCTTTTGATCCCCCGAACAAAAAGAAATTATACTAAATTTCTAATGAGGGATCATTAATTTTTTTCAGATTGAACGGGGGCCTGAACGAGGGGTGGAGGACGCTTGCATGAAAAATTGGATCGGGGGTCAGAGGACAGTTCAACGCGGGGTCTTTGTAAATGTAAGGATATTATATTTAATTAGGATTTTTAAGGTTTTATTTTTATTTAAATTTTTTAACAAAAAAAAATTCTTAACATTTTTTAACATTAAATTTCAAAAAATTTTTTTTTTTTAAAAACTTTCAATTTTTTTTAACTTTTTTCATAGCCCAATTTGGCCGTTAACCACTTACCCGTTAATTTAAAAACTGGGAGTATACCGGGGTCATTGTGAATGTTAGGGTTTATATTTATGTGGTTTGTTTAAGGTTTTTTTTTTTTTTTTTAAAATTTTTTAAAAAACCCAAATTTTTTTTTAACATTTTTTTAACAAAAAATTAAAAAAAAAATTTTTTTTTAACTTTAATTTTTTTTTTTACATTTCATTAGTACCAATTTGGGCCTTTAAACCATTTCCCTTTAAATTTAAAAAAATTGGGATTACTGTATTTTTTTTTTTGTAGAACATGTTATGAACATGTCATTTATAGTGGGAAAAACGAGGGAAAAAATGTAATCCAAAGTTCCTCTCTTTTCAGAAAACAGGGGTGATGCGTCTTCTGTAAGAAACCCCTCTCCTGTGACCCAAACCAGTACACTGACGGAAAAGGTTTGTACGGGGATCAAAGAAGCGGGAAAGTGAGCGGGGGTGAAAGAAGTCCAAGTCCTCCGGACGCATTTATACAGTTGCCGGAGGGTTTCTGTAATGTGAGAGCTTTGAACTTTCTCTAAGCAAAAAACAGTTTCGTCTGATGCAGACAAAGGGAGGTGCCTTCGTTTTTTGGGTTTCAGCGTTTGACTACCGAACTCAGTGTCTTTTCGTGGAAAACCCTGAAAAGTCAGGGGGGAAAAAGGGATCATATGTTGATCCATTTTTTTTTTTTTAAGACTTTCGACTTCCAAATCAGTGTCGACTGCCTGTGAAAATCGTTTAGACAATTGCAGTACAGTGAGGGCAAAATTGCAGTTTTTTTGGGCGATCTACCGCACAGTGCGGTATACAAACGTGTGCTACTAACTTTCGTACAAAAAAACATTACCACTAAAATTCCAATGGGAAGAGGCGTCTTATCCAAAAGCAGAAGTTGGGGTCGACCTAAGGACCAATCAGACAAAACGTTCCTAAAGGGTGGAAAAGGGTCCCTAGAAGGAAATGTGAGGAACTAACCAAAATTTAAAGTGATTTAATTGGGAAAATGGAGGATTTCCCCTAGTAGACACTGGCTTGTTTGCATAGGTTTTTCATACATGAAGGATAACCTTCTAAAATAAAATTTGGTGATAAGATCAAAATTGCAAGACATGAAGGGAAAACCAAATGTTGTGACATTTAGGGGTGTGCACGTCGATTTTTCGGGCCTTCTATCGTCAAAAAAAGGGAAAAGTGATCCTGAAGCAAAAAAGTTGCGCCTATCAAGACAGCCGCTGATCTCTTTAAAATACAAAAAACAGGTACTCAAATTAGGAAATTTACCCGACTCATCGCAGCCCATGTCAATGCTGCAACCAATTTCCCTACCAGAGCACAAAAGCTCTGCGGGAAAATGCTCTTTGGGGGGAAAGGGAAAAGACTTAAAAAATCTGCTCACTCGGACAGGCGATCATCAAGCCACGGGCCGGACCCTTTAAAGCCCACTGTTGCGGGTTTTTTGGTTCCAAATGCATAAATTTCGGTCTCGATTTTCATAGACACGCCTTTGCCAGGGGTATACTTGTTCATACACGGGGGTGAAAACATAGCGCAGGGGCAGCAGTCACGAGTGAAGATACCCCTGGTTTTAACCCCTGGACTTTTCATTCAATATTGGGGCAATGTTACCATGACATCGCAATTAAAGGGAAAAACACTTCCATGGCATGGCATCATTGCGTGTGTGCCCCAAAAGCAGTCCGGACACTTCAGTTCCCCGTAGACTGTCTCGCAAGGATATCGCAAAAGTGGGGCGAATCAATATACGTCCATTCCATCAGATGTGGAGGACTGCAGCACTTATCTACGAAGCTTCCGGAGTCTCCCCTGCGAAAAAAATTACTCAAATGTTTGATCTCCTCGGGAAAGGGTTTCGTCACGTTGCACCTCGCCCCTCTTGGACTGGAATGATGGAGGTTTACAAAGGGAAACATCCGGGTGAGGCATAAATAATGTTTTCTCCCCATGATTGATCTCAGTCCAAGTGCTTGGACTGCATCACTCCACACTCTTTTTTGTGAACATGCGCAAAAGAAGGGTGAAACCCCCCGAACTGAATTTGATCAGCCATTTTTGGTGGAAAGCCCACCATAGTAAAGAGCGAGCCAGGGGACAGCAAACTTCACTCGTTTGTTCTAAGACTAGGAGGATTCCATCATATGATTTTTTCTTGGTGTTTTGGCCACCTGATGTCTGGTACAGGACTCAAAGAGCTTCTGGAATTTTGCTTTGCTAGCAACACTCAACCTACATATGAGGGGCAAGCCGTGTCTAGAGCATACGTGGACATCTACTCTTTTGACGCCGCCTCAAAAAAAAATTTTTTCCAAGGTTTTTTCAATAAACCCTACAAGTGAGGGAGACAGTGAGCCTACATTTCCCAAACAGAGCTCAATGATGCGGTGACTGTTTGAGGGTCTGATGTCGGGTCCCAAAGCATGTCAACATCGAGTCGCGAAAAGGTGATGGAGTCATTGGAGAAAAAATCAAGCATGGATGATGCAATAAAGGGATAAAAGGACAGCGGACTGGGGTTTACAATACTGGAAATGGGGGACATTATCCGTTTTTTTCTGAAATCTGAAGAACCCGGGGTTGGGTGCTTCCTTGATGTCCCGCGCGCCTGCTGCCATATTTGCAGCTTCCGGAACAGGCACACACAAAGTGCCTTACATATTCTCAACTTTTGAAGAGTTTCCGGGAAGGGCCTCCAAAGTACTAGAAATTTTCTCCAAGGATTCCAATTTTCCCACGGAGCGACAGATACTGGGTGGTCGTCTACCGATTTTTCCGAGAAGTACTTTGAGGGCCTGAAAAAACTCAGGTGGGTGACCATGGAAGAGGGTGACAAGACCAGCGCTCAGTCTGGGGGCATGGTACCCTGTCTGTGCAGGGAAAAACGCCCTCCCCACCTCATGAAGTGATGTATGTGAAAGTGAAAACACAAAGGGTCTATCAAAGTCTAGACGAAGAATATGGTTACCCAAAAAAAAGCTTGCGTTTTTCATGAGAGGGGTCCCTTTTTAAAAAAACGATACTCTTCCAAATTTTCACTGGTTTTGTTGCCAAAACAGCGGGCAAAGTTGTACGCAAAAAACCCTGGGAAAGGGGGTCTTGGGGCAGATGAGTGAAACGTGTGCTTGAAAACATCATCAGAAAACAGTCAAGCCATAACATGGACTCAGAGACGAATGACGACACCAGCGGGGACATCAATATCAACCCCCAGTTACTCTTCCGATTGTGATCGCTGGCACTGAATTGGGGGCTTATCCAAAGCCTGTTTTTTGATTTGCGCATATCCTCCTTTTTGTTCGAGACTAAATATGCCTTGCTCTCCGCCCTAACCAGCGTTTAGCCTCAGCAATCAAATCCCTGGGACCGCCGATACTATACAACCCTCCGATAACAATACGTACTAGATGCGGTGCCCCATTGCGCGAAAAAACGTGCCGTCAGGTGAAAATACAATAAAATTCTTTACCGTACCTGAAATATTTATAGGCACTACGGGCATGCTATCTCGTTTTGATGGGTATCGTCAAGGTCCCTCAACGAAAAACTGTGGGTCATAGAAAGGGGTGAGCGACCATCATGAAGGTTTTCTTTTTTTGAAACCCTGCGCTTACGTCAAGAAGGAAGAGTTTCTTGGAAAAAGAAAAACAAAAAACAAATTTATAGAATCCTTGGTAAAAAACTGGGAAAACCATTGTGAAATGCTTTATGCGATGGAGTGGGACCTACTCATAGCAACAACTGCAGTTCGTAGTTCTTTTAAAAACCCAAAACCCGTTCTTTTTGGCGAAAACACGACTTTTGATACTACTGTGCTATTATTTCAGCAAGAATAGTGCCACGTCTCTACTTAAAGTCGAGCCGAAAAGGGGTTCATTGAATCCCAAAACAAATTGGACATTGGGAAAGTCAGAGAGGGGCTGGGGGAGACTGTGTGTGAAAACATTTCTTTATCCGATACCGGGGTGCGACAAAAGACATCAAGGGTCTTTGGGGTCGGGGAAAAAGGGAAGGACCAAAAGTTTTAAGGACAATGTATGTTCCCCCAAGGGGCCCCCCCAAATTTTTGGCAATGAATACTCAAAACGGGTAATCATTGCTGCAGGAACAGAGCAAAGGTTTGTGTTACGGGGGGAACCCCTCAGACAATTTTAAAAGAATTGAGAGTAGTAAAATTTTTATCTAAGGTGACAAAAAACAGAACAGCATGCCCCACGGGTACTTTTTGCCCCAAAAACCACTTCCAAAAACACAGCCTCGGGTATTCCCTCAGGTTCATGAGTGGAAAAGGGCACAAACCAATCCCCTTTACTGGGGATGAGTATCAGGACACCAGGGTGATCCTGTGCATTCGCTGCTGCGCACCAGAGTATCTCCTAAAGCTTGTTTGATTTCATGCAAGGGGGGCTGCAGGGTAAAAAGTTGTGGTTTTCGGGAAAAATTTGGGGCCTTGCACATTCGCATTGGGGCTGTGCAAGTAGTTTTTCAAAAGCAAAAATCAGTAGACTTTTCGATGCTGCTGATGAGGTGACCATGGAAGAGATGAAGTGACGTGTTAAATATTGTGAACGGACCTAAGTTCTTGTGTACACATAGTTTTGTAGTGATCCCAACATTCCCCTATATAATATAAGACCTTGTGTTGTAAATTTTAATTTTCTATATATGTATTCACCTATCTAAATAATTTCTTTACTCACTATTAAATAATTAATACTAGAAATTACGAACTTTTTCAGCTCAAAGAAATTTTTTTTACGAAATTCCCAACTCAATCAGCTCAATTTAAAACCGGTATACCTTTTCGGTAATGTCAGTTTCCAAAAAGACAGCAATACCTTTTTGGGGAGGGGGTTATATAAAACAAATTTTATTGCTGATTTCACGCTAAGGGGGGTCAGTAAAATGGGTTTAAAAGATAGCTCCCCATTTTAAGTAAAATTTAATCCCATATTTTTTGATGTGCAAAAAAAGATAGGATAATATTTTGGTTCATTTTCATGTAATTGTCATTTGCCATAACCCGGCCACAACTGGTTAATAAAAAATTAAAAGTTGTTTTGTTGTTATAAAATGAATGTCGTTTTTTTTAATTTCCAAAATTTTTGCGGTGTCCGAAAAAGTAACCAAAAAACAAATGCCCGAAAAAAACCCTGTTCCACTCAAATATTTTGTATAAATTTGGGGGGATATTCAGTAGGCACAAGGTTTCAGAAAAAAAAACTTCGTTTCTATTTCAATTTGGGTGGGTCCCTTCATATTTTGCTGGACTAAAAGGTACATAGAAGGATAGAAACCAAAAAGGGTGTTTGGAATTTTTTTTTTTTTTTTCCCGCTGATCAAAAAATTTCGATAGTCAAATGCAACAGCAAAAAATTTAATCGAAAATGTGAGGGTTTTGGGGACAGGTAGGGAAAAAGGAAGGAAGAAGGATAACCGGGGGTGGAATAAGGGAAGAGAGGGGGACGATGGCTTCTGTACATCATTTTCCTTACAGCCCAAGGGGGGGGGCCCCACCTGCAATTTGCTGACCACACTGGGGCCGTCCCGTCGCCCGCGAAAGGGGGTAGGGAGAAGGAGTAAAAGGGGAGAGAAAGCGAGGGAAAAAGAGAGAGAAGGGAAGAAGGAACAAAAATTGAAGAGATGGAAAAGCTGATGCTGATACGCACATTGCCACGACCAAGGGCACCCCCACCCCTCACTTCACACTTAATGATTAAATGTCATACATGATAAACCCTTTTCCCCGTACCCACCACATCTGCAAACCATTTCACTTAGGAAGCCTCGCCTGCCTTGAAAAGAGGACAGGAGACAGAATCTATCTAGAGACGAGTGCGTGCACACGCAGGCCCGCTCGCGGTGACCTCTTATACAGATTTTGTCTTAGTGCAGTGAGCGAGTTATACCGACGGGGGTGCGCGTGCGGCAGAATGGCCGAGTTCCACTCCGCCGCGCCTCGACCCGACACCGTCGCCCCGCTTTGCCCCACCCCACGGGGCAGGTGAAACTCTACGCTGCTACGACGTACTGCAAGACACCTGCCCCTGTGGCTTCTCCTGGTCCCCCCTGGGACCCCGGGCTTTTGCGAGGCACACGCAGCGGGGTTACAAGGATCGCCCCGCTTTGCCCCACCTCACGGGACAGGTGAAACTCTACGCTGCTACGACGTCCTGCAAGACACCTGCCCCTGTGGCTTCTTCTGGGTCCCCCCTGGGACCCCGGGGCGTTGAGAGATACACGCAGCAGGCTTTAGGACCCCTTGGTTACCACAGGTCTACAAGGAGCCTACGCGGCAGATGGTGATGTATTAATTATGGTACAGTGCATGCCAGGGCGGGCTATCAAGGATGCCCCCGGGGGACCTGTAACAAGCCAGGGACCTCGGGGGGGGGGGTGACAGGGAGGGTTATCCCCCGGCAATGCCGAGGCTTTTACCAGCCTGGGGAGGCAAGCTCCCCGTATCTGCGATGCCAGGGGGGCACTGCCCCGTTTAATGTGAAACGTAAGTACATCATAGTACATGGAGATATGCCCAACCCAGCACCCTACAGGTATTGTTGCTGGAGATTAGTTGTCATGCCACGTCAGCGACCGATTGGAAGAACCGTAGCGGGTGGGGGGTCCGCTAACAGGAGCTTCACCCCCCGTTGCGCCCCCTCTCCCCAGACGGGGCGTAACAGAAACCCCTAAAGGAGGATGACTAAGATTCAGTTCGAAAAGTTAAAGAATCGCCAGTAGATTGCCCTTTACGGAAACCGTACTGACGATCAGAAAGAAGATTGTGAGAAGATAGATGCTTATTAGAGTCTTTTTGTATATATATTAAAAGCTTTAGAATGGCAGGAAATTAAGCTGTAGGACGGTAGTTTCAAGATTGGAGCCGTCACCCTTCTTAAGAACAGGTGGAATATGAGCAAGCTTCCAGCAAGAGTGGAAAGGTGAATGTAGATTGTCATAAACAGAAATGTTTGACCAAACAGCGTGCAAGCACATAAGCAGAGTTTTTAAAAAACAATAAGAGGAACTCTGTCAGAACTGTAGGCCTTCCGAGGGTCAAGGCCATAAAGGGCATAGAAAATTCGTTATAAAGAATCTTGATTAATGAGACGATTGGTTGGTCAGACACGTTTTATTATCTGAGGGCGGTGGGAGTGATGAACAACCCCTTCATCATCCAGAGTGGAATTATGATATAGGGTCTGTGCAAAGAGTTCAACATAACAAATATATAAGACAACTGCTGGATCCCCCTGAGTGATGAATATACAGAACAGAGGAAGAAGAAAATGTGTTAGAAAGGTTTATTTATAACAAGGTGCCAGAAGTCACAAGATGAGTCAGATCCAAAAAGATTTCGATTTTATTTATTGATGAAGGAGTATTTGGCAAGCTGAACAATTGGTTTTGCATAATAAAGGTAAGGGACAAAACAGGCATGAGGTTCAGGAGATAGATGTGTACGATGCCGCCTGTGAGGTCTGTGAGTTTCCTCTCTATCATGGACAACATGAGAGCATGCAGAGTTAATTAAACCAAAGTTTACTAGGTTGGATAATGTGTGCGGAAGGTATGTCTCAATGCCCAGTGACAATAACCTCAGTTATGCGCACTGCATAAAGAAATGGGTCTTTGATGGGGAAACAACAATCATTCATTCTATGGAAGATCAGAGTAGTATCGCCTTAAATCTTCCCACTTAGCTGACGCAAAAGGCCAGAAGCACTTTTGTTCATGTGCGTCTCAAGGCAGCATCGGAGCTATAAGATTGTGATTGGAGAAGCACAACGGAGAGAATAGTTTGACATAATATGTTGAAAAAATTGAGAAATTGTTCTCAACCTAGGGTACGCGTATCCCCAGGGGTATAGTGCGGTATGTAATGTTAGGAAAAGGGCTCCCGTAGGATTTTTGTGCAAAATTAGATTGTTTTGCAGTTCTGGCTTCTATAGTATCAGATTAACAGAAAAAGATGGGTCCCAATTTTCAGAACCCCTTACCCCCTTTTGGGGGTCACTTCCCTTTTGGGGCCCCGGGCCCACTGACCATGCACCTATCTCCGCCAATAATTGACCCGATTTTCAAATTGAGTATCCTTTTGTAGGTTTTCGGGTTTATGCCGAGTCGATTTTATAGCACTCAAAAAGCAACAGGAGTGTCCTTATAGCACTTCCGGTTCAGATTTAGCACTTCCGGTTCAGAGTATAGGGTCTAACTCCATTTTTTCTTTTTCAGGCATGTTGAAGAAGCAGTTTTGAGCTCAGTCAGATATACCCTGTGAACTGAGATCGTGGTAGTATCGCCAATATGTCGGAGGAGGACGGAGTTTGCGTGATCTGTAAAGAAGGTCCCCACATCAAGAAGCGATTGGTGAACAACCCGGTCATGACAGATGAAAATTTTACAACACTGTAAAGAGAGAGTGTCTCTTGGTGATACTGAAAGTGACATTCATAGACTACTAAATTACTTGTCGGGTTTTTAAATGAAGGAGAACTCAAGTACGTTCGGTATCACAGTGAATGTCGGAAACCTATCGTCAACAAGAACAAGATTGAACGTCTTAGGAAGAGATCCCGAACCGATTCCCCTGTCTGCGCTCCACGGGGGAACGGGGCGACCTTCAAGTGTGGGGGATCTGTTCGGCCAAGCGGTCAAAGATTATTCCAAAGGAAAAAAGTGGGGTCTATTTTCCAACTGTGACTTCTGTCCCAAAAATGACTCAGAGCCACTGCCCCGGGTGTTCTTACTGACTCAATGGGTAAAACACTCCTACAGATCAAGCAGAAAACCCAGATGACCATGTTAGAGTTTCAGTAGCGGACCTTGAAGAACCCGGCGACGCATCAGCTCTTGAAAAGCACTATCAATCGGACATGTTTGCGCCCCGCACAGCGAATATCAACGAGGACAGATCACAGTAATGTGCCACTCATTCCCCTCAGTATGTGATGCACAATTGGTCCTCGCTATTCAAAACACCTTGAGTGACGAGGATGTTACACCTGAGCATGGCTGAGGTAAATGATGCCTACTTGTCAATTTTGAAAAGATACCGTGTGGATGTAAATGAGAGTGAGAAACTATCGGAAATACTAAAAAAGACTCATCAGCGAGCGCCTTCCAGAAGTGAAGTTTGTCACATCAATAAGACGGAATGAGCTGACCGTCTTGTGCTCTCCACTGCAGTCACGATGGCCATGGATTACGGGTCCCTCAATGATGAATGATGATGAGATAGTTGGTCACTGAAGAATGTCGCCAACCTTCTCCCGAGAAGAGATGCTGCAACAACGCGGGTTGGTCGTTTACAGGCAGCTTCAGAAATTTTGAAAATCCGTCTTTACTCCAGTTCTCATGAGTCACCTCCTCTTTGGTAGCCATGTGTCAAACTGCCCGGGAAATTTACGAGACCAGGAGGTGGAAAAAAAACTGCCCGACGTTTCATCCCAGTTCCTTGTCCAAAATACTCGGACTGATCCCCAGGTGAAACATCAGACAAAGAAAGACAGTGCCTTCCGACAAACAGTCCAGCCCCCTCTGTCAATCGGTCTTCCCCTTGCTGTTCATTCTAGAGTGCGTGACAAGAATCTTGTTGAAAACCTCCTCAGCTGTGTATATTGGAATGACTACCTTCACATCTTTGACTTAGAGAAACGAGTTGAGCAGAGTGTTCTCCAGCGGATAAAGGGAGGCTGGTGGATTTTGTCTCCCAAACTTTGTCAAAAAAGGGCCCTGAACACATGGTTTGCGATCGATAATATTGACCTCCTGGAAGACACACCGACGGGGCAAGGAACCTTCCATGGCACAGTGGTTGTCATGCTCCAGCAAGATAAAGATGGAGAGTTCATGAACCGACCACTTGAAAATACCAGAAAAAGCTTCTCCCCAAAAAAGCCTCTGGCCTTTGACGTGAACATGGTGCAAGAACCAGTCATAAAAACCACTCCATTGAGATTAACGGTCTATGAAATGGGAAAGAGGAAGAATATTCTGAGAAAAGACTTCACTCACACCTGGGCACTTGCAAACTCCCTTTGGAACTGATGAGGGCACGGATATGTTTGTGGATTTCACTGAAATGAGTCAGCAAAGGGAACAAACACAGGACAGTGACATGCAAAGGAATCAGGAAGAGTCCCCCCATGAGAGCACTCCAGTCGACGCTATACTATCAGTCAAGGAACAAGCAAACCAACCAGGGAAATTTGTCAAGAAAGATGTGATGCCAACTTGGGCTGCAAACCAAATCTCTGCTGTTATCCCAGTCATCCGACAGCCCAACACGCACGAATGTAGAGGGGGATCGCTCCATTA
Source organism: Chionoecetes opilio (assembly GCA_016584305.1). Taxonomy (NCBI): domain Eukaryota; kingdom Metazoa; phylum Arthropoda; class Malacostraca; order Decapoda; family Majidae; genus Chionoecetes; species Chionoecetes opilio. Next base: position 15,561 of record JACEEZ010013329.1, read on the forward strand.
TTCAAGCCCAAACACCCCACTGACTAGGGGACTTTTTACACTGTTCTTCGGTTAGCCAGGGAATCTCTGCCACTGTCATTGGTCCACAGAGAAAAACTTTGATAACACTGGACCTGGACTATATTCACGTGCTTTGAAAATTCAGCAGTCAGTTGGGGACACCAATTGGATCCTAAGGGCAGGAGCTCTCCATATTGCATTTGCTGCTTTACATGCTCTGGGGGAAAACGATAGATGGCAGTGGCCTGGATATTTTGTGCCATTGAAAGTGGTGCATAACATCAGCACCCCTTTCGTGGGATCTTCAGTGGCAAAGCATACAAAAGGCATCGAATACCACATCAAATCAGTCTAGCAATTATGATGATGCGGTTTGATGTCATATTATCCACTCTTTCAAAAGGCCCAGTTAGTGTCCGGTGCAATGCTTTCAAGGACAACCCTTCATTCACGTAACCCAGATATGACTGAAGACTATGAATATGTCAGATCATGGTAAGCTGGAAATGTAAAGCCACTGGAGGAGGATGAAAACATTGGAGAGTTTGTAGAATTCCTTTCAGCATACCTCGACAAGTGGAAAGCCTTCTTCATTTCGTCAGCTCTTGCCGCTCAGGGACTGGCAGATTATCTTGTTTCCTTGGAGAACCTGATCAAGTATTTCTTCGCACAGGATCTTCTAAATTACGCTCGACTGATGCCTGTCCAATCTTGCACAAAAAATTTCGCTGGAAGATAATGAGCCTAAAAACTGGAATGCATTGATGTCCGGTGATTTTGTTGTTGCAAAATCAGAGATACCCTTCACGAATTCTCGCAACAGATCAGGCACTCGAACGGGAAAAATCAAGAAACTAAAGGAAAACGGTGGTTTTGGTAGGACTCAGCAGAGATGAAGCTCCTCTCAATCGACTCGTCACCACTACACCTTGCCTTGCCCGTATCGTTGACGAGTATCTTGAGAGCTTCCCAAAAGTTTCCAGGTCATCCGAACGCACAGAGCATTACCACCCTGTTGGACAGATTGCACTGAGGTCAAGGGGAGAATGCCATAAAGATCCGCCCAATCAATAGAGTTGCACTGCACAGACAACCCCTCAGAGTGAAGACACCATTGAAAAGTTTAGTTTCATCAGCTCTTGTGCCAGAGGTAGCAAAGATGATATTCTGCATTATGCGGGAAAAGGGTCAGAAGCGATTGAGGAGTTCGTTTGTGAACGTCCTGATTACCACATCATATCTCTCGGTTTGCGACAAGATGAAGAAGCTCAAGTTGAAGGCATTCTCAAGTTGGATGGATAAATCAAAAGTACGCATTGGAGATAAAGTCATCAAATTGCGTGAGGATCGTAATTTATGGGCAGATTTCTCATTGTTCAGGGAAGCCGACCAGGTCTAGTGCCAAAAATTCGAGGAAAATGATTGGCAATTTACGAGATGTAAACAGGCCCGCTCTCTGTGTGTGTTGATAGATCTTTGTACATCCCAACTGAAAAGGCCAGTCTGATGCATGCAGTTGAAGATGCCACGGTTGAACCCCTTTGATGTTCCTCCAGTACCAGACATAGGGCAGGAAGATCCTCCAGTTAAAGTTCTCATCATTGATGGAATGGTTGTACTTCAGAGTATGACAAAGACCCCAAAATATGCTGAAGATTTCACACCTTCAGGATGCATTCAAAAAAACGCATAGAGACAATGATGACAAGCTATGATGAGGGGGTGTTTGTTTTTGATCGATACTTGGATCTGTCGTTGAAAAACAAGACCCGGCAGAAGCGATCAACAACACCCATTGAGTACAAAAGTTCATCCCGAAATGAAGCTCACCATGTCCATTAAGGAGTTACTTTCAGCATCAAAAAACAAAGCGGAAGCTCACATGCTTGTTTGGCCAAGGCCCTGCTTGACTATTTCGCAAGCAAAGATTCATTCGTGCTCGCTGTCGTGTACGATGATCATATCAAGGGAACTAGGTTTGAGTATGCTCATACCATGAAGAGGCTAACACATTGATTCTAAAACCAAGTTTCTTGCCTCTACAGCCTGTGGTGCGGGCCCGAAAGATCTGCGTAGGTCGCCCGACATGACGTAACTCCTGCTCCTTCTTGATCTTATCGCCTCCAGACAGATAGCATCTACTATATCCTTGAAGTTTCATACAGGCAAAAGGGAAAAAAGAAACGGGAAATAGACATCTTTTAAAGAGTGCAGGTTATTGGCCGTCGCAAAAAGTCAAGGACTTCTTGGACTCCAAACTTCTCAGGTGCTGATTGGGAGGCAGATTTATAGGAATTTCAAGAAATCATGGGTAGATGCATACCTAAAGCTTGATGATGATGACCCTGCCCTTCATGCTTCAAAGCATTAGGGTGCATTTCTATTCCTGCCGAGTGGTCAATGACGAGCTTCCCACACAGGTGAAAGCGTTGGAGACTTTTGTGTGTCATGTCTACAGTTCAAAAGGTCCAGCAACCCTACCATCACTCAGGTGGGAGCTGTTTCGGTCCCAAAAAACTTGGAAGGGGGAATGCTTCCACCAACTCGTGCTGCATTGCTTCCCATATCATGCGTTTCAAACTACATGACAATGCGGGACAAGTCATACCTGAAAATTTTCCAACCCTTCCTGCAATTGAAAAAAATGGATGGAAAAATTTGGGGAAAGGCGGGTATGTTCCACGACATGTCTTGCCTGCCTGCCCACAAGCGTAGTTGAACTCGTCAAATGTGGCTGCAAAGTAGGATGCAAGGGAAATAGGTGTAGCTGCTTGAAGAATGGCCTGCCCTGTACTCCTCTCTGTAAATGCTATGGCAGTGATTGCGCAAACGCTATTCGGGGGACATTTCAAATATGGACATTGATGAATAACTGATTGATTTTTTCGTCCGATTTTGACAGTATCGCAAAATCGGACGTATCGCTAAATACTAACGCGCTTCGGGGGGATGGTTGGGCGCAGGGGTGGGAACTCCGCCAATGGAACCCCCACTGTCTGTCTTAAGCCAGAATAAAGGAGGAAAGGGCAACCCTGTTAACATTATTTAAATATGCTAGCATAAAAAGTGGGATGGAAAAGTAGCTTAGACGGCTTTCGTAATAGAAGCGGGTGAGAAAACAACGAAAAATAGAGGTTTCGGTTATACCAAATCTGGAACGTGATAGAGAATTTAGAAAATCAGACCCGACATCAGCATCAGCAATTTAGTAGGAATCAGTAGTTCACGTGTCTGTAACAAAGAATATGTTAAAATTTGGTTGCTTAGTGTTACCAGAGACCAATCCTGGGGTGCCAAAGGGAATGACCCCCCAGAAAGGGGGTGAGGGGTTTTGAAAACTGGGACCCCATCTTTTTCTGTTAATCTGATACCTATAGAAGCCAGAACTGCAAAAAAAAACAATTTTAGCACAAAAATCCTACGGGGGAAAACATGGCATACCCCCACTAGTACGCGAGGGAGATTTTAGGAGAAAATGGCAGGTTTCAAAATACTTTTGTTTCGAATTAGTGCAGAACATGTTTAAACATGTATACAGTAGTATTTCCTGAATGGTTAATATATTTTTATTATATTATATTATATAATATATATATATATATTTTATATATATTATATATATATATATATATATATATATTATATCTATAATATATATTTTATATATATATATATATGCGTATCTGGAATATTTGTAAACCTCGGACCTGTGTACTTAGGACTAGGTATGCATTAACTAAGATCAGGTTAATAGGGAAAATGAGTTTATGTCACAGCCTTTGAAAACCAAAATTTATGTTATTATGCTATGTTATTTGCCCGTTTTTTGTACGCCCCTGTTAATACCCGTCTACTTCATTTTGCGGTCGTCACAGTGATTCCCTGATTCTTCTCTTCCAACACCCTCTGTTGTCTACACGTGTCTGACGGTCTTCACTGTGTTCTTATATTTTGGTATCCAAAAATTGTGTTATAGCTGTGCACGTTAGTGATTTCTTCCGTAATGTACGTAGCTTTTGTGGGGTAGTGTATATGATAATGTTGTGTGTTGTGATAAAATGGGGTTATAGCCACGAACTGTGACTGTTATTGGCGTCCTGCTTTAATGTTAATATATATTGTCCAGAATCAAGTGTGTGTGTGTGTATGTATTTGCGTTATTCACCCATTGTCTTATGTCGCATGATCGCGAGTCGGACTCGCGATCGCCAGTTTCATCCTCCCGGTGCGAGCTTGGAGCTCATTATTACCGATCTTTGGATAATACTGGGACTAGTACATGGTCTTATGTCATGTATTTGAGGCTCGTGAAATTTTCATATAGATTCTTGCTAACATGATTTTTTAGCTAACTGGGTATGGGGAGCATGAAAAGTGATGTGGCATTTTTTGTAATGTCCTCTTGAATTTTTTAAGCATGGGGAACGAAAGGGGGGGTTAGTAGCATTTTCGAAGTTTAGTTTTGACCAAAAAAAATGGTGATTATTGTGTTGTAAAGTAAAATTTTTATCCCTCCAATACGTGATATTCATCAACATTTTTGCAGAGCCCAATGCCCAACTAAATAGCAACTAAAGTTACTAAACCAACTGAATAGTGAGTTATATGAAGTTTAACGTCGTTGTCAGCATTTATTAGACTATATTGCGATTCAAAAGTTTTTGAAACTTGGGGTTAGGTACAGCACAGACAGCCCACACACCCAATGCATGTATGGTAAACGCTAGACCCTCGACCTACTGAACCCTGGCCCAAAGACCCACACGCTCCGCTGTACTCACCTTCACCAAGTAAATAGTATTTCCAATTAAAATCCCATCAACGATACCGATGTGCGATATCGCGTATTTACCATTGTTATATTTTCTTATGTTTGATATGTGAAGCCTTGCAAATACATTTATTTTCATTTGTTTATAATTGCATGGACATTTTCAGGGTGAAATTGACTAAAATTGTTTTGAATCAAATATTTTATTTTGCTTTAAAAGTATGTCAATATCAAAATATTCTCCATACATAAGGATAAAACTATAATGTAGTTCTAGAGAAGAGACCCTAGTTGAGCTGGATGTGCTTGCATCAAGTTTTCCCGTCCGAGTCAGAATCATCCATCAGACCCTGTTGACATCTACGTTCCTGCAAGCATTGAAACACACTTGCAAAGTTTCCCTACATGGCATATCATGTTCTCTGCAGGAACAACGACCATGGCTTTTTGAGATCCACACCTGGACTAACTGGAGGTAGAATCGGAGCTAGAGAAAATTGTGAATGTTGGATGTAATTCCTTCTGGTATACTGATGTCCCATCTAAGTCAGTGGGTGAGCCCACATCCATAATTGGTTTGAGCCTCCTCCAATGATACATGATAATGTGCGGACGAATATGTTCATGAAGTGAACTTTAGTAGGAGGTAATTTCCTGTGCCTTGTTGGGTTTAAGACCTCGGAAAGTGGTACCATCAAGTGTGCTCTGTGGTCAGATAACGCTCTTAGGACTCAATAACTTGAAGATCAGTTCCTCACAGCGATCTAGTAAAACCCAGTGAGGGTTCTTGGCCCTTCCTAGCTGCCCAAGAGCACCGATGTCATCATCACCACAGAGTTGAAATGTGTTCCACCATGAAGTCTTGCTCTTGCCGAATATCCGTCCAGTAGTGTCACATCCACTGATGGCATGAAAACCAGGGAGAACTTCAGCACGACTTTCAGCAAGTGCGCGGCGTATATGTAATAGTAGTATTGTTCGTCGATTAGTTCCTGTACCCATCATTATAGCTGCATCGTCACCTAGAACTGGTTGATGATGTATGGCCAGTACCATCACGTCTGTGTCTGGGGAGTAGATATGAACCGAGAGTCAAGGGTCTCTTGATATACAACTGATACTCGTTATAGACAACCTAATGAGGTACAACCCATCGAGAAGCAACCTATAACATTCCGTGCAGTTTTAGACAAAAAAAACGTTTTTCTGTGTAAGTTTTGTGTAAAATGACCTTTAATTTGACTTTTGACCTTGTTATTGACTTCTTATTACCAAAATGACCACAAAAATGGATTCCTCGTATCAAAATTAGGTAAAATAATGCTGTTGCATGTAATTCTAGGACCATCAAGTACATATAAGTGGACTCAACACCAGCATTCTACACTTAAAATCCAAGATGGCCGCCATTAATCCAAAATGGCGTCCAAAAAAATGCCAAACATTGTTTTTTTTACAAATATCAGACCATAATCAATCAGATTAACCATATTTGGAAGAATCTATATAAAATGTTCACGAAATGACATAAGACCGTGTACTAGACCTCACACACCACACACATCCATCCCCTTGCACAATGGGAATAGTAACCGCCCGAATTTGTCAGTGAAAAATCCCCGGGAGCAGTGAGGATTCGAATCGACTACCACAGAATCATAGGCTAGCACGCTATCAACTTGATCATCGTGGCGTGTCCGTGGTGTGTGTGTGAAAAGCCGAAAGTAACTATTTTATACTACAGTTATATTCATAAGAAAATCACACAGGTTAAAAAAAAACACTAGTTAAAAGGTAACTCACTTGGAAAGTAAATCACTTGGTTCAGTGACAACACAATTACACATTCACTTGTTTTTGCAGTTGAGGCTATTGTGGCATCTATAATTGCATAACTGTTTATATTTGAAACATTTGCATCGATTTGTTTGGCATTTTTTGGGACCATTACATAAACCTAGGATGTTCCTTGGGTCTCCACGACCTCGATCAACCAAAGGAATGGGAAGACCAATGTTGTCCCCTATCTCACCTGCTACTAACTCTATTCGGCTTCTCTTCACCATACGTTATGCTTGTTGTCTCTGAGATTAACGGGCAGCTGTACGTTGGGAGTTGATGCTGTTTTGAAGTTGATCAAGGATCAATTGAAGCTGGGGTACAGGTTCCGGTTCTTGTTCAGGCTCATTGATTTCGGCTCCGACTGGTTCTCGTTCAGGCTCATTGATTTCGGCTTCGTCTGGTTCAGACTATATAGCTTCTGTTTCAGATTCATTGGCATCATTTATGGTTTTCTTCAGACAGGCAACTGATATCTTGTGGAAGTGATGTTGAGGTAAGTCCGACTTGGGCATTCACGCCGTACATTGCAGCATATGGACTTCTTTTGATCCTTGCATGGTAGGCAGAATTCTTGAAGAATTGATCAAATTTTATGCCTATAGGCCAGTCCGCTGAATTGTTGTCAGTCATGCACGCTACAACCATGTCTTTTATGTCTCCATTTACTCTCTCAACAGAGCCCTGACTCTGTGGGTGTCTTGGCTTGCCGTGAACGATGGATAATGCAGGCCACAAAGAAAATAGTTCAGTAATAATCAGAGCTGTAAATTCAGAACCATTTCATAAATTTGACGGACCCTCGCAGACATTACAAGTAATGACTGAAAGTTCTAGTCATTTCACGAAATGACTGATTTTACAATTTGACTGTAACATATATACAGCACTGATAAATTTAGCTAGAGAGTGAAATTGAAGTTAAAGCTACATGGTATAACTTTCAGAAGAATCAAGACCGTGGGCACGGGAGCAAGTGATATCGTTGCGTACTTTCACGCAACAGCCAGCCCTTTGATTTTACAATTATGCAAAGAAAAAGAAAGAGGGAACAGAAAAAGGAATGTTGTCAGTAACCAAACACTTAAGTTTCAGTAATGAAAAGACTAGTGTTAGAAAAGGAGGTGATGTTTCACATATTTTAAGTTAGATCTAAGACCGCACATGTTGCAGAAGTTTATACAGTGAAAGTTATAATTGTCAATACACTTCTTGTCTTCACCGCTAGACCGTTAAGACCTCGGGATATTTGTGGTCCTCTCCTCAAATTTAGTCTCTAAGGCAGAGCTATATAGAACACACCATTTATGACAAATTATGGAGGGTGGAAAATGTATTAGTGTAAAAACTGTAAGGTCCATGTAGTGTGATGGTGAGTAGAAGGAGTTGTCGTTTTTATGAGGGCAGATTGCTGCTGATCTTGTGTTTTCCCACCACCAGACAGAGCCTGGCAGGCTGTGCCCGGCAGGTGATTTCGCTCAGCTGCCAGCTGGTTGGTTCGGCAAAGCTACGAAAATGTTTCCAATGATAGGAGTTTCACTAGCCGAGACCGATAGCATAGTGAAGACAAGCTCGTTTGTGAGTCTCATAATGTTAATTGAAGGGTTACTTCCCTTGACCACTGTTGTTACGTAGACGGAATAAAAGTGATATTCCGCCATCAAGCAAGGATATTTCGATGGTTTGCCCGTGATTTCCCCGCTACCCTACGGAGGGTACTCCGTAGTGTAGTGGTTAGCACGCTCGGCTCACAACCGAGAAGTCCCGGGTTCGATCCCCGGGTGGAGCGAAGATAGATGGGTGGTCTTTCTTAAAACCCAAGCCCCTGTCCACCCAGCAGTGTATGGGTACCGGGTGTTAGCCGGGGGTTTTTGACCCCCCTCCCGGGGTGTTGGCTTCGGCCAACACTACGCTGCAGCGGTAGATCACTATGGCTCTAGGGAATTATCCTCTAAACAAACAAACAAACAAAAATACGCTAAAGACGTCAATTCCGTGCGTGCCCGCGACTCAACCTCCAAACTTGTGTATTGGAACGGGATTTGGTAACAGTGTTTGCCCGTCGGTCACTGCCTGATCGTGTGGACGCGCCTTTTAAATACCTCTCAGGGATGCATATTCCTGCTCTCTGAAATACTATGTGGTGTGGGGATGTCTCAAGCCAATCACCGTTGTCCAAACTCGCAACGTCACATGGGGGTAGAGCTTAAGAGATTGCTGGGCTATTATCTGTATTCATTATCTAAGATTTGACTAATTAAATTGTACAATTTTACCTATCCTAACTTAACCTAACATAACCAATACTAATATTCTATGTTAAATATAACATATTTACCCAGTGAACACTTCAGCTACACCCCCATGTAACGTCATGAGTTTGGATAACGGTGATTGACTAGAGACATCCCCATAAAAGAACAAGCCAGCTCATACAAGCCCCATACCAGTTAACAAGCCAAAGCCAATCATCGTTAGATTTGCAAGACGGGACAGAATGATTGAGCTGCGTCGGAACAAAACGAAGTCAAAGCATGGGATATATATAGAAAAAGACCTAGCCAAAACAAGAAGTAACATGCTTTACGAAATAAGTAGGAATCCACGTACGAGCAAGACATGAAAGACTGGTGGCAAGATTGGTCAAAGAAAATAAAAGCCAAGTTAAAAGTCTTCGATACCCCAGACGACCTGTATAAGTTGGGTTGGAATGAAAAGAGCAAAGACCCTACACGCAAGATAGGAAAGCTGAGGCCCTAGTCTAAGCATAATTTGTGATGTCTAACACGAGCGCCATCTGTTGTTGTCCAATGTAACTGTTAATTTAGACGTATTTAAATCCAATTATTACCTCCACTGACATCAATCAAGGTTAATGTTCTATGCATTTTTAGCATACACACACACAACACATACACAATCAGACATGAAAATATTATATACTGAAATACAGTCATACTAGGTGGGACTTGAAACCGGGCCCGCGTCACCGCAGCTAAGAGCGCTACCCACTACACCAGGAAGACGCACGTCACATATAACTGACAACTAATATATCTATAATAATATAATCGAAAGTGTGTGCGTGTGTGTATCTGTGTGTGTGTCCGCTATAGGTTCCGCCCCCAGTGGCGCACTCCCATCATATGGCACAGTTTTGGAACCAGGTCGACCAGGGGAAGGTTTTAAGGCCACTTTGGGGATGATCCGATCACTTCTATTTTATTTTTTTTAGTATTAGCGAGAATTGTGAAGAAAAAAAAAATTACGCGAGATATTTTGCATGAAAAAAGAAAGATATCGAAACGAACGCACGACTGACGGACGGGTTCTTTTACTTCAGTCCTATTACTTCACTAGCCTACTTCCTATTACTTCAGAGTTACTTCTGTCCTATTACTTCAGAGTTACTTCTGTCCTATTACTTCAGTCCTATTACTTCGCTAGCCTACTTCCTATTACTTCAGAGTTACTTCTGTCCTATTACTTCAGTCCTATTACTTCACGGTATTCCTATTACTTCAGTCCTAACTTCACTAGCCTACTCCTATTACTTCAGTGTACTCGTCCATACTTGAATGCAGGATACAGGGATTACAGGATTACAGGTGCAGCAACTCTTCTTCTGGAGGCAGGACACTCATTCAACATCAAACTCCACTGAACTGACCACAATGAGAATCAATCTGCAACATCAGGAGTAGCAAGTTGCAAAGTTCTGGAAAGTGCCAACTGATTGTCTGGGATAAGCCATGTCTCACAAAGGAGCATTTGCAGCTTGGACAACACTCTTCAAGACATCATGAAAAATGTAAGCTTTTGGGAGGAGTAATCTATTCTTGCAGTGATTTCACCAGACCTGCCAATTGTGACCAGGGGAACTGCGTGATGAGCTGAATGCATGTTTGAAATCCTACCTCTGAAACATTTCAGAGGCTGTCATGAAAACAAACATGAGAGTGAGTGCATGGAGAATGATGCTGGACGATTTACTGCAGCTTGCAGCTGGAAATGGAATCAAGAGAATGCTGAGGAGAAATTGATCTTCCTGATGGCGTGGAATTTGGTCAAGCATGAAGGAACTGCAAGATCAAGTTATGGAAATTGGTTCATCACTCAGGATCAAAGTGGTTGTAAAGGGAATCTTGGCACAAGGAATGAAACTGTCAAACAATCATTGGGACCTACTGCAGCTGATTCCGGAGAGCAGGAGCTACGTCCATCATATGACACTGTAATAGTAGGATAATACAGGTGTGCGTTTGTTCAGAGTTCTTGACTCATTGGAATCCTCCAGGAACTCCTCCCACAGACATCTTTCAAAGAGGGTGTTCCAATGCATGCTGATGAGAAATCTGGATCCTCCAAAGCTTCCAATGGAACAGATTAATTGTCAAGAAGATGCTCATCATCTTTGGAGGCCATGATCATCACTGACAAGGAAATGGAGAAGTTGTGTTCATTCCCAAGATTCCAATCATCCCATCAGACATGCCATTTGATTTCAAGAGACTTCAGTTTCCAGTGAAAGTCAGCTTTGCCATGTCAATCAACAAGTCACAAGGCCAATCACTGAAGTATGTTGGACTTCACCTACTTCAACCTTGCTTCTCCCATGGTCAGCTCTATGTTGGATGCTCAAGAGTGGGAGATGGCAGAAAGCTCTTTATCCTCACACCCAACAAAAAGACCAAGAACATTGTCTATCCTGCTGCTTTGCAGTAATATTTTGTCAGATTTTGTGATAACCCTAAAATTATTCTGTGAGATTAAACTCATGGTTGTGTGAAATACATTATCATTAAAATACAAGTGTTACAATTATTGGGCCGAAGGCCCACCAAAAGCCCTCCGCAGGAGCTAGCCAAAAAGTCCGCCCACAGGGCGGCTTTTCGGCTAGTGTACAATAAAACAACGAGCGCCGGTGCTGCCACCTAGCGGCTGTCCAAACACTTCACCCAATGGACAGCACACTCCGAAACACCTGCTTTCCTATCTTGCGTGTAGGGTCTTTGGAAAAGAGACTCGAAGCTTTCCTGGACAGCAACAAGTAGGAATTCTGCGGTCCCGGATGGAACTTGCTACAGTCACAACGAGACCGTCGTGGGATACACACAGACAGTTACAATATTCGTACAGAATTTGATAAGGTAATTAAAATTTGTGGCTTAAATGTTTGTGGTCTGAATTATAAAATCAATAATGGCATCCTTCAGGATTATATTAATGATTTTGATATAGTATTATTATCAGAAACGAAAGTTAGACGTGATGTTGAACTATAGGGATTCAAATGGTTTACAATTGATTGCAAGGGAAAAAGGTGCCCATACCTTGGTGTGCATGGGGTAAGTGTGTTGGTTATAGTGCATATATTTTATTATTTCTTCAATTACCATGTGTTTCAGAAGGTTTGTTGTGTGACTCAGTTTTATGGATTAAATTTTCAGGTAATTTCTCCTAGGGTCTGTTTACATACCACATGAAGCATCGAAACATTTTTATTCTGAAATATTTGATGATTTATCTCTGGACATTTGTAAGCTTACAGCCTCTTACAAACTGTCAATATTACCCAATATTGTATATTCCCAATATATTATTACTGATAGGAGACTTAATAGTAGGACTGGTACTCTTGATTATTTCCTACAGATAGATGTTTATGATGAATGGGGATATGCAGACATTTGTACGTCAAAGGATGTTTTTGAGAAACTAGGAATGTGTAGTGAACGGTTCAGTAGTGATAGTGACACAAAAGTTAATAATAATGGTAAAACGTTGATAGAGCTCTGCCAGTGTAATGATTTAAAGATAAGTCAATGGGAGGGTAGGGGAAGAGTTGTGCATAGGAACGGCAACGCATGATGATGCTAGCCTTATTGACTATGTTCTGTGCTTGCCAACTCTTTTTCCTAGATTAAAACATTTTTGTGTAGATGCTTTTGATCCAATGTTATCGGATAAACATAGGCCTTTGTGCTTAGATTTTTGTTTAAAATCTTCTGAGTAAGATTTCATTGCAAGAGATAATAAGGTTGTATAATCATTACAGAGTGAAAAGTCAATCAAATGTAAGTGGAATAGAGATCAACAGACAAAATATTTCAGAGGTTTCGATCTAAATAATATTGTTAACATTATAAATGAATTAGAAAGTACCAATACATCGGATGTCAGTCAGGGTCTTATTGACAAATTAGTTAGTAAATTGAATAACATATTTTTTAAAGTCTACGAAGGACACGAAAATGTATCAGGAGCTAACGAGATCAATAAAAATACATGTTTGAAACAAAGTAACAAGGTATGGTTTAACGAGGAATGTAAAGAATCTAAACTTGATTATATGCCATAAAGGGAAGCATAAAACATAAATTGTTGAAAATAATTGTTGAGGGATAGGGGTAAGACACACAAGAATGTCATCAAAAAGTCGAGACGATCATATGACGATAATTTATTTAACAAATTAAGACTGATGAAAACAGATAATCCACGTGAATATTGGAATACTCTCAATCATTGTAACAATGACCAGAAGCTCGGAAAGAATTATTTACAAACATTTACAAATAATTTTAGAGAACTAGGGTCTGGTTATCATGCTGGCGAAACGATCGTTAACGAGGAAACCATTTTTGAAAGAAATAATGCACATATAAACAACTTGTTCACGTTGTATGAAGTAATAGTGCATTGTAAAGAACTACGAAATAATAAAGCTCCAGGAATTGATCACATTTCGAATGAATTTATGAAAAGTTATCCAAATGTAATGTTACATGTTGACTGCTTCTGCTGTTTAATAATGTTCTCATAACAGGAATTATTCCAAAAGATTGGACGATAGGATTGATTAAACCCATATACAAGGGCAAGGAATCTATTAATTAAGTGGACAATTATCGAGGTATAACATTGTTAAGCTGTCTTGGTAAATTATTCACTTCTATAATCAATTCACGGTTGAATGACTATCTAACTAGCGCAGGATCATTGGGGAGCGAACAAGCAGGTTTTAGACATGGTTATAGCACGCTTGATCATATTTTTACCCTGCATGTTCTGGTAGACTATTATTTATCTCAGAAGAAACAACTTTTATGTACATTTATTGATTATAAAATAGCATTTGACTACATTAACAGGTCATACTTATGGATGAAAATGTTGAACAGTAATATTAATGGTAGAATAATATAGTAGTAGGGTGATCATGAATATATATTCAAATGCTAAGTCAAGTATTAAAATTGGCAGCAAAGTCTCAAGCTTTTCCCTTGTAATGTTGAAATAAGGCAAGGGGAAAATCTGTCTCCATTGTTATTTGCAGTTTATTTGAATGATCTTAATTCCTACATTTCAACACATTACACGGGTTTATCATTATTGCATGATAAAGCTATAGATGTATTAAATGATGGAGAGATTGTGTTGTATTTAAGTTTATTTTGCTTGTGCCGAAGACACAATAGTACTTGCATAAAATAGTAACTCATTACAGTGTGCTTTGGATGCAGTTTATGTTTACTGTAATTTGTGGTCGCTGCAAGTAAATGTAAATAAAACTAAGGTAATTATAGTTTCTAAAGGTAGTTAGGAAATATATGTAAATTTTATGTTTGGTGAAAATTATATTGATATTGTTGATAACTACGTATATCTAGGAGTAAAGTTCAACTTCAGTGGACAGTTTCATAAAGCCAAAAGCTAAGCAAGTCATAAATGCAAAGAGGGTTACATGTTGGTTATTAGGAAAAAATAATAAACTTAATCTACCTTTGGATATATGCCTTGATCTGTATGACAAACTTGTAATGCCTGTAATGAAGTATGGTTGTGAAGTATGGGGCTATGGTAGTATTCCGCCTCCTCTTTGGGGAGGCGGTAGCGGAGTGGTTAGCGTCTCCGACTGGCGTTCTCGGTGACCCGAGTTCGATCCCCGAAGAAAAAAAAAAAAAACCTTTCTGCACCGTCGAGTGGCCTAAGAACACCCACATACCCTGCCTATCAACTCTACCTTCGATTGAGAGTGCATCGGAGGACACAGGGGGGCGGCATGAGCCTCTAATCACAGGCGTCACTATAAGAATCCTGCCTGCGCCAACACGGGCGAGGACCAACCATCAGAGCCCTCAAGTGAACCTCCAGAGCCTACCATCAGATCCCTGGGTCACCACTGCCTACAGGCGTTATAGGCACAAATGTAAAGAAAAAAAATAATCATAATTCAACAGCTAAACACAGCATCTATTTAACAAAATACTACTTAAGCTTAGTAAGTCCAAATCAACCTGTATGGGCATTAGTGAACTGGGATGTAAAGAGCTTAGATGTGGTTACGTATATGTAACAGAATGGTTAACTTTTGGTATGGTATTGCCAATGGTCGAGGTAAATTTTCAAATGTAGTATATTTTATCGTAAAACGATTGCATGAAATGCAACAATATAAATCACCCTGGCTAACTAAAATAATATATATCCTAAATAGCCACGTAATGTCAAACCATAGACCACTGTAAACCTGGACTGCGCACGGAATATCGGCCTGTTGCACAAGTGCCTGAAGTCGGAGGGCCGCTCGGATTCATGTATATATATATTATATATATAATATATATATTATATATATATATATATATATATATGATTTATATATATATATATATATATATATATATATATATATATATATATATATATTATATATATATATATCATCATATAGATTTATCATATATATGAAACGTAATCTTCGTAAATGTTTTCATAATATATCAATAAACAGTAAACCGCTAAATGAATGTTCATTTACAACTGAAAAAACATGAATTAATACACTAAAATGCCATTTAAGCGAGACTTATCATGAAGTATCAATAGAAACGCAATTTATTAGCTTTCCATTATAACTTAGTTTCTGATATTCATGAAGGGTTCATTCTACTCATGGTTCAGCAATTTTTCAGTTCGTAAAGCATTTCTTTAGCGTGTTTTGTTTTTATTGATAATATTAGACAAACGTTTCGAGATTCAGTTATCATATTATCTGTAACAGTCTGTATATAGCATTAGAACATTAGTCTCTTTGTCGTTAGGACCGCAGCGCATGCAGTTGCAATCAAACATTGTCGAGGAACAGTCCATGATATATTCTATGTCAAACATTTTAATAGGTTGCATCTATTAGCCCGTACAGTGTTGACCAAGTGACCCGAAACCCTATGTCAGGTTGGCATTTTGAAAAAAATATTGTCTCAAACAATAACAAAATATAACTAGCAATGATGTTGTGCGGGTTACGCGCGCCTTCTCCAAGTCTCCATAGGTAGGCATCGTTTCCTGCCAGCTGATCCTTCTTCGGGTCTGGGGATGTCATAGCGATAAAACTAAATTTTATTTTATGATAATTATATTGTAATCTTATAATCATTTTGATATGTGCATCTTGTAACTTATTCTTAGCATATCATATTTTGGTGCGCATATTTACCAATGAGGTGATATGGTCTTGAATAAAATAGGAAGACTATTCTCTGATCTGGCAACATGGCTGGCAGGAGCCACTTCACGGCCTGTGGATGACTAAAAGTCTAGTCACATACTACGTCAGGTCCGACCACTAGTTCTTATTTCCGATATATTTCAAGCATTTGTTACATGCTTTTAGAGTTATTACTCTATGTTTTTATAGAGATATATGCTGAGAATGTTTATCTAACTCTTTTATACCGGTAATATATTATGGAATTCAACAAGCTGGTACATAAAGGCCCAGTCACACATACACGACGCACGGCCCGCGCACTGAAAAATTAGCAATTTTGGCCAGTGCGTTGTCGTTCGGTAGGTGTGCCTCAGCATTCGTTACTCGTTCGTCGAGCGCGCTGGACCGCCGCTATGCATTCGTTGTCATTCTCTGTGTGCGTCGGGATTTTTGTGCATGCACAAAAATGTGCGCAGAGCTCGACGCATGAATGTACACGCCAGAAGGACGCCAGACACGCGCAGAGCGCGCTAGCAACACGCTGTGCATTCGTTGGATTTTTTAACATGTGCCCTCTGTATACCGTATGTATGCGCCCTGTATACGCGCAGCGCGCTAACAACACACTGTGCATTCGCTAGCATACAACTCGCTAGCTTCTCCCAAATCCTGACAAAAGTTGGGCGCACAACGACGCACTGATCTTATTTTCCTTTTTTTTTTTTTTCAATGCGTGGGCCGGCCGTTGCGGCCGGGCCTTAATGCTAGTACTCTTGTATAAGTACAAAACATAATTGTACTGCATTGTATTGCATTGCATATACATATGAAACATGTTTCACCAGGAAAAACAGTGGCTCATTGCCTAAAAGGGCGTAACTGAGATTGTGGAAAAGTTTATGTTGGCAGCCTTGACGGCTCCTCGCACCTCACGTCCTTGACTCACACTGATAAACGTGCCAGCCCTTGCTACGTAGCTTCCGGTGGATTTGATAAAACTCCCGATCAATTTGGATGACTTTTTCTTATGCGATATATACCCTATATTATAGTCATCAAAGTATATAAAACAGCAACGAGTGCTGTTGATGCGGAGCAGGGATGTAGCCACTGTACTTGTTGTCTGATCAACGGGGAGGCGCGCTGGGGAGGAACTGCAGCCTCGTGCCCTCTCTCTGGAAAATTCCCTATTACTCCTACCCCGTTTTCAGGGTAGGAGTTTTCCCTCTCGCAGATGGTTCTCGTGGTTTGGGCTCGGATGTTATACGCATAGTGTTGTGAGCAGCGATAGGTTACGGTGAACTTAGGCAGACAAGGGAAAAGGTGGGCTCAAATGATCGTTGTCACTCTCCCCTCCTTTTCACTGCCTGAATCCTTGATATAGTCAGGGCCATCATTATCATTAGACAGATCGCTGTCTCCCAATTCTGTGACATTTTCATCGTTGAGAATGTGAAAAAACTGCGATTCAAAAATCAGCTGGAAGGGATTTGCTGTGTGCCTGCCTGGGGAAGGCTCTCGCGCCAACACAGTACCAAGCCTGCAGGGCTGCCAACATAACAATGGTACCGCACTCCCGCGCAAATAAATGAAAGCATTATAGATATAGCTTTATATGATATAGCTTTTATAGATGGAATAGTGTTGAATGTTATTATACTGGATGTTATCATTAGATAAATAAAAAAAGAGGTGCAAGAACATAAGCATTCCAGCTGATATGCGTAATATTTTACTAAACTTCTCGTTGTCATGTTTCTTCTATGCAAAATAGACAGTTCAAAGACAAAATAAAAATAAAGAGAGCTGTAATAATAAAGCCTAGCCATAATATAAGGACAATTGATTGTTTCCTAGACGATAAATTACCACAAAGTACAACAAAATCGGCTCCGTATATATACGTACTAAACACTTATCCTCGGAGTACGTATATATACGTACTAAACACTTTACGGGTTAAAGAACACATTCATTGTCTTGGGCGACTTCAATGCTACTACTGGCACTGTGAGAGATGGCTACGAGTTATGTGTCGGTCCCCATGGCTCCGGTACCAGAAACATTAACAGTTCTCTGCTTCTGAATTTTGCAAGGTCCAGAAGGTTGAGAATTGCAGGTTCTTGGTATCAGAGACCAGCTGCACTGCTGGACATGGTATAGTAATGCCGGAGGGGTAGCTAAGGAGATCGACCACGTCCTCGTTAGTACTCGTTGGAGGATCCTCCAGAACTGCAGGGTTTACCGCAGTGCTGAGTTCTTTGGAACAGATCACAGACTTGTTGTTGCTACACTTCAGCTTCATGTCAAGTCCAGAAGAATCTCGAGAGGTAACCATACTGTGTTTCATCTTGAGAGACTGAAGGACTTATACATGAGTATGCGGTGGCAGTCTCAAATCGGTTTGATATGCTCGGTGCCCTCGAGGACCCTGTAGAACTGGGGGATATTTTTAAACGTGAAAATCTACAGGTTGCCAAGGAGTGTATTGGGGAGCGCCCGAGGTCAAGGCGTGTTTTTTTCTGGACGGCGACGTTGGAGAAAATCGAGGAGAGTCGCGCTGCCAGGCTGGCTGGGAACCAGGACCAGCACAGGGCTCTGTCACGCCGGACTAGAACCCTCCTAGGGAGAGACAAGGAGAGGAATGTCAGGAGTCTCGCTGAGGATGTCGAGGGTCATTTGAAAGCTAATGACCTCCGACCCGCCTACCGAGCCCTGAAGAAGCTCCGTTCCAAGTCTCCATCTCGGGCGAGTGTTATTCGAACAGCAGATGGGCGCCTCGTGTCGGACATGGATGGGCAGATGGCTCGTTGGGCTGAGTACTTTGGGCAGTTGTTCAGTGAACCCTCTAACTGAGCAGCTTCACACCACTGGGTTACAGGCAGTGGATGCCGATCCTCCCATTGACGAAAGCGCACCCTCTCTTGACGAAGTCAGAGAGGCTGTAGCAAAGTTGAGGGGTGGAAATGCAGCTGGTGTTTGTAATATCAGTGCGGAGCTCCTCAAAGCTGGGAGTGAGGCCATGATCCGCGGGTTGCATGCTATCCTGATTGCCGTGTGGCAATCAGGTACCATTCCTCCTGACTGGAAAAGGAGGCTGGGGCTGATCGTCCCTATCTGGAAAGGGAAAGGGGACCGTCAGGACTGCAACAATTACCGCGGTATTACACTGCTCAGCGTGCCAGGCAAGGTGCTTGCCCATCTATTGCTGACACGAATCCGCAGTGATCTGGTGAAGCATCAGAGACCTCAGCAGTCTGGGTTCACGCCTGGTAAGTCAACAACGGACCGTATCCTAGCGCTTCGTGTCCTGGTGGAACGCCGACGTGAGTTTCGACAGCGGATGCTTGCAGCCTATGTTGATCTCAAGAAGGCGTTTGACTCAGTGCATCGTGAGTCACTCTGGGATCTTCTGCGACTTCGCAGGATTCCTGCGAGGACTATTGGTTTGATGACTGGTCTGTATTCTGGGATTGAGAGTGCTGTGAAGTGTGAGGGAGGTGTATCCAGCTTTTTTCCTGTTAATACAGGAGTGAGGCAAGGGTGCGTCCTTGCCCCATCACTGTTCAACACTTGTATGGACTGGGTATTGGGCAAAGTTATAGATCAAAGTGATTGTGGACCCTCCCTCGGCAACACCAAGATCAGTGATCTGGTTTTTGCCGATGATACAGTAATCTTTGCTGAGTCGTTGGAGGTCCTGGTGATGGCTCTTGAGGCGCTGCACGAGGAGGCGAAGCCTTTGGGACTTGAGGTCTCCTGGCTTAAGACCAAGGTCCAGGTGTTTGTAGGCTTACTAGATGAAACAGTAGTCTGTTCATGCGTGCGGCGAGGACATTGAAATCTTGGAAAGTTTTACATACCTTGGTAGCGCAGTCCATAATAACGGCGGGTCACGTCAAGAAGTCTTACGGCGGATTGGCATAGTCCACGGTGTTATGGACTCGCTCAGCAGGAGTATTTGGCGTTGTCGGTACCTGTGCAGGAGGACAAAGATCCGGATATTCAAGTTGCTTGTGATCCCTGTCTTACTCTATGGTTGTGAGACATGGGCACTAAATAGCGACTTGAAGAAACGACTCGATGCCTTTGGTAATAAGTGTCTTCGCAGAATCATGGGGTATCGCTGGGATGATTACGTGTCAAATCAGCGATTGCACCGTGAGACTGAATCGAGGCCTATTACCTGCATAGTCTGTCAGCGCCAAGTTCGGCTATATGGGCATGTGGCACGCTACCCTGAAACCGATCTTTCCCATCGGGTTGTATCTGTAAGAGACAATCCGGCGTGAAGGAGGCCAAGGGGGCGCCCACAAGGCTCGTGGCTGGGGCAAGTTGATGTTTCTTGTCGAGAGCGGCTTGGTATGGGAAAGGAGCATGCATGGGGACTCGCGCGTGGTGACCCCCGGGAATGGCGTCGTAGGGTTGGCGAGGCGACGCGCCCCCCGGCGTATGCCCCCAATGATTGATTGATTGATTGATCTATTAAAGAGCTATGGCTTAAGGAGGCGTTTAAGTTGCGGTCGATTGATAGGCATAAACAAAAATGGTCTGAAGAAGTGGAGAGCAATCTGGCGTGTGTATATAGATGCGTGTATAGAGTCTATAGACTAATGACTACGTGTACAGAAGTCAATAACTATTTATTGAAATTGTCTAAACAGTATGCTATTAATATATGTAAATTTAAATGTGGAAACAACAAATTAACAATTGTAATTGGTACAATAATGTTAGCATAGATGAAAAATGATGTACTGCAAATGAGATTGGTGATGCATTTCATTATTATATGTGTGATTTATGTGTGCACTTTGAGGAATAGAGGAGATTATACCTCAAAGTAATCGTCCAGACCATTTCATCATTCCTGATTTAATGCAGTCAAAATATAGCCATGATCGAGTATATCAACAATATGTTGTCACTGTTTGCATCCAGTCACCCGTTTTTAAATGATCCGCATTCAAAATTGTAAATTCCCAGAGCTCTCAAAAAAAAACTGACGACCAGCAGACGACGCACCATGGCTCGGCGACGTCACATTCGGAAGCTTCCCAGTCCTGCCCTGATACAAATACACAGAGAATCATAAATAAATATAGTACTTGAAGAATTTTGGGTGTTTCAAATTTTTTTTTTGCGATATGACATATACTTGCATCCTTCATGGATACAGCAAGAAAGCTGTGCCTTGGCAGAGAGCTTAGCACCCATTTCGGACCTATTTGACCATGATATGTGTGTGCAGCGCATGGCAGTGGCGGGTGAGAGGAGTAGGGTGTGAAATAGCGCGTTTTCACGACGTTCACCACCCTGGTCCAGTCCAGTCTATGCCGTTCCAGGCTGGACTGATGCTCGCGAAAATACATCGAGACTGGCCCCGTCCCATTCGTCGTTCCTAATGGCTGGGGGATCGAGTGGGCGGTCCTCCGGGCAGAAATGCAAACATTTTTAAAAAGCGCGCGTTTTATTTACTTGACTTCTCAATGGGAAGTCAATAGCGCGTTTTCGCGAGTTTACCACCCTGGTCCAGTCTAGCCCAGACCGGTGCAGACTGGACTGATGCTCGCGAAAATACATCGAGACTGGCCCCGCCCCATTCGTCATTCCTATTGGCTGGGGGATCGAGTGGGCGGTCCTCCGGGCAGGAATGCAAACATTTTTTAAAAGCGCGCGTTTTTACTCAAATCGGAACTCAAGTAGCAGGGATGACCATGAAAAAATGAACATAAGAACATAAGAACATAAGAAAATAAGGAAGCTACAAGAGGCCGCGCCACCTTTCATCCCCATCTATGAACCTATCCAGCTCCCCTTTAAAGCTCCCCAATGACTCAGCACTAACTACCTGTCTACTGAGACCATTCCATTCATTCACCACCCTATTTGTGAACCAGTTTTTCCCTATTTCCTTTCTAAATCTACGCTTTTCCAGCTTGAATCCGTTACTTCTTGTTCTACCCTGGTTAAAAGCCGTAAGAACTTTTCCTACCTCTCCTTTATTAAATCCCTTTATCCACTTAAAAACTTCTATCAGATCGCCCCTTACTCTGCGTCTCTCGAGTGAGTGTAATTTTAATAACTTCAATCTCCTCTCATAACTAAAGTTACGCATCCCTTGTATCATTTTGGTCATCCTTCTCTGCACTTTTTCTAACAACACTATATCCATCCTGTAATATGGAGACCAAAACTGAACTGCATAGTCTAGGTGAGGCCTGACTAGAGCCAGATAAAGCTTTAGAATAACTTCCGCACTTCTACTTTTAACACTTCTGGTAATGAATCCTAATACTCTATTAGCTCTATTTCTGGCCTCAATACATTGTTTCCTAGGTCGGAGGTCTGGGCTCACCCTCACTCCAAGATCTTTTTCACCTTCTGATCTTTTCAGCGATACATTGCTTATGGTGTATCTATTACCAGGGTTTTTTCTACCAACATTCATAACGCTACATTTATCAATATTAAATTATATCTGCCATCTGACTGCCCACTCGTTAAGTTTATCTAAGTCTCCCTGCAATATGTTTACGTCAGACTGTGATCCAATAATCCTACCTAACTTAGTATCATCAGCAAACTTACTGATATCACTGCTAATCCCACTATCCAAGTCGTTGATGAAAATCAAAAATAGTAATGGACCCAAAACAGACCCTTGTGGAACTCCGGAATGAATGATGAAATTTCATTTCATTTACCGTTAATAACACTATCTATAGTCGCCACTGCACTGATGTCGCAGGGGTGCATATATTACAAGTTTTAGCATCACTACAGATCACATCACGTGCACAGTACGTAGCATACATTATCTACATAACACTATAGTTACATGTCTTCAGTGACACATACAAGTCTGTAGTGATGCTAAAATTCGTAATATATGGCGCCTGATGACATTAGTGCAGTGGCGACTATAGTGTTGTTGACGGTACATTCATTGCCCAAGATGTTGTTTCAACAAATTGCGATATTGTAATTTTTCGTGAAATTACTTTAGTCTTATGGTCGGCCATCATGGTGTTTCATGTCTTATCAGAGGCACGAGAAGCTCTGGTCGTCTTCCCCGCTGACTGTAGTGTGCATCCACCAGTTCTCCCCACACTGGTCCAAGGTGGTCCTGCTCTCTGGGCTGCACCGATCTGGACTGATCTAGACTGGTTCAGCCCGCCTCGCGAAAACAGTCTCCGCCCCGGATTAGTCCAGTCCAGACCGGGCTAGAACGGTCGCGAAAACGCGCTACAAGTTGCAGGGATGAGTATGAAAAAATGAATGATGAAATTTCATTTCATTTACCGTTAATAACACTATCTATAGTCGCCACTGCACTAATGTCGCAGTGGGGCATATATTACGAGTTTCAGCATCACTACAGATCACACCACGTGCACAGTACGTAGTTTACATTATCTACATAACACTATAGCTACGGTACATGTCTTCAGTGACACATACAAGTCTGTAGTGATGCTAAAATTCGTAATATTCGTCTGGTGACATTAGTGCAGTGGCCACTATAGTATTGTTGACGGTACATTCATTGCCCAAGATGTTGTTTCAACAAATTGCGATATTGTAATTTTTCGTGAAATAACTTTAGTCTTATGGTAGGCCATCATGGTGTTTCATGTCTTATCAGCAGCATGAGAAGCTCCTGGTCGTCTTCCCCGCTGACTGTAGTGCGCATGCGCCAGTTCTCCCCACACTGGTCCAGCCTGGTCCTGCTCGCTGGCCTGGCCCAGTCTACCCGTTCCAGCCCGGTCCAATCCGCCTCGCGAAAACAGTGGCCGCCCGGGACTAGTCCAGTCCAGACCGGGCCAGAGCGGTCGCGAAAACGCGCTTAAACACACTGTCTTTTCGCGCTCCTCTCACCCGCCACTGCCAGGCGCTGCACACACATATCATGGCCAAATAGGTCAGAAATGGGTGCAAAGCTCTCTGCAAAGGCACAGCTTTCTTGCTGTATCCATGAAGGATGCAAGTATATGCCATATCGCAAAAAAAAAATATCAGAAACACCCAAAATTCTTCAAGTACTATATTTATTTCTGATTCTCTGTGTATTTGTATCAGACAGGGCTGGGAAGCTTCCGAATGTGACGTCACCAGCAAGTTTCGCGCCACAGCTGGAATGAAGCTGTTGTTTTTCCCGAGCTTTTTACAAAAGTCATGTTTTTAGGGAAATAAGGCGTGGAAATGAATATTTTTTTGTGGATTAGGTATTTTGAATGTACATTCAACATAATTATGCAAAGAAAAAATGGGTCTGGACGATTACTTTAAAAAATATTATCATAACCCAAATTTTATGAAAATTCAAATGTTGTTTGACGAAAAAAATACTCTTACTATGTACAATTTTGCCAAGTTTGTTTGTTGTATTTTGAAGTTTTTTGAAACTATAACGTAGTATGAATAGATTATATGATATATGTTTGAGTTTAGGTTTAAGTGGTGTTTATTTTCTTCGTTTAATGATTACTCTGTATACCCCGTCTATGGGTCGCTGGAGTATAATAAACCTTTCAACCACACATTCCAGAGAACGGAAATATACCTCCGGGTGTAGATCACCATGGCGGCAAGTGTCCGGCTGTTTAGTCCTTTAAAATATAAGTGTCTGAATAATGGAAGACGAAATTAATTAGAGAATTGTCATAATTCAGGTTGAAAGAGACGTGCTTGATATGAAGAAAACGCCATGATCGAGAAAAAAATATGAAGAGATAGGAAGTTATCACTAAGTAAAACATATTTTTGACGAACTGATATGCATGAGTGTTAGCAGCGCAGTGACAAATGGCATGTGTACATCAGATGGAGAGGGAGAGACTAAGTGGACCAATTATAATGGAAAGACTTATTAGATAGGTATATAATATTTTAAAGATGAAATTTGTATCTTCCAATATTTACACAATGAAAAAAAAAGATTACTTTGCAGTGCCATGGGCGGCAAGTGGCGTCAGTTTGACAGAGTATTTTTTTATGAGACAGTTATAGAGAGTCACCTTGGAGCTTGATTTGTACAATGTCAGAATACTCAAGTCAGGGGTCAGGGATGGTGGGGTTTTCTCCTCTTTGTTATTCTCCTTTAGGCTTTGTTATTCTGTCTCTATCGTGTCAGAGTAGATATAGATATTATTGTTTTAAGGCGCCGCAACTGCGGGGTTATTGACGCCTGCTTACATAAGATACAGTAAAAGTAATATTAAAAAACAAATTTTAAGATATAATCAAAATATATAAAAGAACAATAATGTATTAAAAGCAATAATAAAAGAATATTAAAAACATCATAACTTGTTGAGAAGGCCAACCCTCTCAATAAAGGTATGGACCTCATGTCCCGGGGAGAAAGAAACACCTCACTCCCAATGCCAGGGAGAGACGGTAGGCACCGTCCTCCCCCCCGACACCGGGACAAGAATTGCTCACGTACGTAGGTCCCCAAGACTAGGACACTAAACCAGCAAGTGCCGCACAGTTAAGGGGACCAAGCAATCATCACAGTAAGGAGGGTGGCCCCCCTCCATGAGGAATCCATGTGTATAATAATTTATGAAGTGTGACCAATACGCAATCGTGCCAAGGCAGTCTCCCATCTCCGGGAGAGACCGCAGTAGCTCCAGTCCTCGATACTTTGGCGGATGGTGCGTAGTTTATTTTGCCCTATATTATTCCAACGTTCCTGCCAACTGGTGTGAACTGATCTATGGATTGCCGAGCGTAGGTCTGTAATCAGTCAGGGCTTTCTACTCTCTCAGGGTAACGTAAGAAAGATCAGGGATGTTTGACCCTAAAGAGACTGAATTAGAATCACAAATAAGTTACCTTGACCATAATTGTGATTATAATCCAGTCCCTTAAGGGTCAAACACTTCCCTGGTCTATCTCACGTACCCTAATCATGATTTTGGAGATCATGATTTTGTGCTTGGAGCAGATTTTCACCAAGAGGCAGGTACTCAGTTAATTTTTTTGACACATTCATCAATGACTAAGATTTTGTGATGTGTTCTTATTCAATAACCTGATAAACAATTATATTGACGTCTGTACTTTACCTATAAACTGTTACAATAAAAACTATTATTTGTAATAACGAAACTTTTCTATTTCAGAAATGGTGTCCTCCCATACAGAGGCAACGAAGACTTATACAACTATGAGACTTATTCTTTCATCAGCGAGTTAGAGCAACTTTCACAAATATCAGTTAAACAAACTCATATCATTCCAATATGATGGGTTCAGATTGTGTCAAGGCATTGCAGCAAATAATTCGGTTCACGTGATGCTATCAAACTAAGAGAAATCAAAGTGACCCCTTCCTGCATAGATTCCCCCTCCCCCCCCTCCCCCGTGCTGCAGGCCATGACTTAACATCGAGCCATATCATAGGTTCAACACTTTTCCAAAAAGAAAAAGAAAAATAATATGAACAGAAAATTGTGATTATTTAATTTCTGATCAATTACAAAACAGAACATTAGACCTGTTCAGAAAACAATTTTTTCCTATTTTTATACCCCCCTGCAAGGTTTCCCATGCTTTTTGACCTGGAAAAGCCGAAAATGACAACCATTTTGAGCTAAAATGTCAGGAACCTTTGCCTCATTGGACCTCAAGATATTAAGCCCGCGACAGTAGAAAAGCGCCTAATTTTGCCTTCCGCCAGACTTTTTTTCACCTGAGACTTTTGTTACAATTGGGATAGAACAACAAATTGGGTATCAAATTGAAGCATTTTTTATATTATTTCTGAAAAAACATTCCAAGTAAACATTCAAGAAAAAAAGACACATCATATCCAGAAAAAAAGCAAAATTTTCTGAAAATTTCATATAAATTTCATAAATATTACAATCTTGACATCAAAAAATGTGTGACAAAGACTCTAAAAACTATTTTCAAGTGGCAGAAAACTCAATTGTCTATGTCTATACATTTTGGCTTATAATGGTTGTAATTTTCGACTTTTCCAGGTCAAAAAGCATTGGAAACCGTGCAGGAGGGTATAAAAATAGGAAAAAATTGTTTTCTGAACAGGTCTAGTGTGTGGTGTTGTGAGGAGGAACCCTGGGAGCCCTGGTGGTGATGTCCTGGCAGGCTGTGTGTGTGTTTGTGTGTGTGTGTGTGTGTGTGTGTGTGTGTGTGTGTGTGTGTGTGTGTGTGTGTGTGTGTGTGTGTGTGTGTGTGTGTGTGTGTGTGTGTGTGTGTGTGTGTGTGTGTGTGGTGTTGTGAGGAGGAACCCTGGGAGCCCTGGTGGTGATGTCCTGGCAGGCTGTGTGTGTGTGTGTGTGTGTGTGTGGTGTTGTGAGGAGGAACCCTGGGAGCCATGGTGGTGATGTCCTGGCAGGCTGTGTGTGTGTGTGTGTTGCGTTGTGAGGAGGAACCCTGGGAGCCCTGGTGGTGATGTCCTGGCAGGCTGTGTGTGTGTGTGTGGGTCCACACACACACACACAGCCTGCCAGGACATCACCACCAGGGCTCCCAGGGTTCCTCCTCACAACACCACACACACACACACACACACACACACACACACACACACACACACACAGCCTGCCAGGACATCACCACCAGGGCTCCCAGGGTTCCTCCTCACAACACCACACACTAGACCTGTTCAGAATTTTTTTTCTCCTATTTTTATACCCTCCTGCACGGTTTCCAATGCTTTTTGACCTGGAAAAGTCGAAAATTACAACCATTATAAGCCAAAATGTATAGACATAGACAATAGAGTTTTCTGCCACTTGAAAATAGTTTTTAGAGTCTTCGTCACACATTTTTTGATGTCAAGATTGTAATATTTATGAAATTTATATGAAATTTTCAGAAAATTTTGCTTTTTTTCTGGATATGATGTGTCTTTTTTTCTTGAATGTTTACTTGGAATGTTTTTTCAGAAATAATATTAAAAATGCTTCAATTTGATACCCAATTTGTTGTTCTATCCCAATTGTAACAAAAGTCTCAGGTGAAAAAAAGTCTGGCGGAAGGCAAAATTAGGCGCTTTTCTACTGTCGCGGGCTTAATATCTTGAGGTCCAATGAGGCAAAGGTTCCTGACATTTTAGCTCAAAATGGTTGTGATTTTCGGCTTTTCCAGGTCAAAAAACATGGGAAACCTTGCAGGGGGGTATAAAAATAGGAAAAAATTGTTTTCTGAACAGGTCTAACAGAACATAATAATAAATATAGCACAATCAGTCTACTACATTTGAACTGTAACGAAATGTTCATGAAAAAATTGATAAAGTAAGAAGTTTCCAATTCAACAAAAACAGAGGTTTGAATGTGGGCGGCAGGAGGCATCACACTGCCAACGCAAGAAAGGCAGTTACGTTGTACATTGACTGAAGGACTTATTATCACCGAGTATTTGGCACAATGACTCGTCTTCGAGCAATGTATTTGTTGCTTGCTCGAATGGCCACTTCAGCAGGAAGGATGGGGAGGTACTCACAGGAATAAAGTGTGGTACTTTCTCTTGGTGAGTTTCCGGCGACACACGGGACACCGCCGCTGCAGCCTCATGATAGTCTGGATGCAGGTGGAGCAGTACACGTGACCACACACGGTGGAGCAGAGGGTTTGTGATGACTGCTGGATGGTACCCAAGGAATCCAGACAGACCAGACAGCGGATGTGAGGCTCCTTGTCGGTGGCACGGAACTGCTGGTGGGGCGCAGTGCCGAGCTGGGTGCGTGACGGCTCCTGGGCATGAGTGTGTGAAGAAGTGTGAGGAGATTTCTGAGTTTGAGTGTTTGACGACCCCTGGATATGAGTCCTTGATGCGGTGCGAGACGGCTCCTTTGTTTGAGTTTGAGGCAGCTCCTGGGATGTGTTAGGAGGTGAGGTACGAAATAAGCCAAAGGGTAATTCTGGAGTCTGTGTACGGGATGAGCCGTTGGCCAGTTGTCGCTGGGACCACAGGTGTCGCTGGGGCCTTGAGATTGGTGACATAGTACGCCGTTGATCTCGCAGGCTGGAGGCCCGGGATTGAGAGGAGTGGAGAGAGCGGTGCGTTCCAGTGTAGAACGTGTCTGAGGTGCGAAACCCAGCGGCTTGACCTGCAATTACCAACCAGCTTATTAGCTCACCTGACATTGTACTCTTAACCCCTTGAGGCCCAGAAGGTAATTTCCATTGTAATATGACTACCATTAGACGATTTTTTGTGAATATAAGCAATGTTTTATAGCTATGACTTGTTTAGTATCCCAGTTCACTAGCTAATTTGGTATATTTAGTTACTTATCGTTATTTAATGGCAAATCACAGACGATTTTATATAGCAAAGGAAAGATCTGGGCGTGAAGGGGTTAAATACAATAGCGATAGTCTACGGTATATTTGGAGATCGTGAAATTGTACCTTGTCAGCAAAAATGCATTATAATTAGTTATGAAGCCATAGGCGTCACTCACATTAACCAAACTTATGACATATATCACGATAAGTTATCATTAACAGTAGACCATTTTGGAAACTGGCAAATACATCAATATCAATATAATATTCCAAATAAACACATCTTTGAATAAAATATAAGATATTTACTTCGAACCAACATGATAAAGTCACTGAGTATTTTATAACTTATTAGTGAGAAGCATTAATATTTATTTTATGCCACCACAGCGTGCATTATAGCTCTAACCCTAAGACAACGTGCATTATAGCTACAACCCTAACACAACGTGCATTATAGCTACAACCCTAACACAACGTGCATTATAGCTACAACCCCAACACAGCGTGCATTATAGGTACCACCCTAACACAACGTGCATTATAGCTACAACCTCAACACAGCGTGCATTATAGCTACAGCCCCAACACAGCGTGCATTATAGCTACAGCCCCAACACACTAGCAACACAGCGTGCATTATAGCTACAGCCCCAACACAGCGTGCATTGTAGCTACAACCCTAACACAGCGTGCATTGTAGCTACAACCCTAACACAGCGTGCATTGTAGCTACAACCCTAACACAGCGTGCATTGTAGCTACAGCCCCAACACAGCGTTCATTTTAGCTCCACACCAGAACAGCGTGCATTATAGCTATATAATGTGATTTAAGACTTAATATCTAGAGAAATAATTATTACAAATAGTTAGATGTAATGCACAGTATACGCTGCTTTTGTATGATTGCACCTGTAAATTTGTAATAAAACTTTACAATTTCTGTCAATAAGCTACTTTTCAGGGCAGAACTGCTGGAGATAGTGCAAGGACGAGCGACAAAACATTCGCGATACTGTGTAATCGATCGTTTGAGTAAATATATCAACGATTACATATTTTTTTGTTTCCAAAAGCAAGAATTTGAATGATATCATTTAAACTTGCAATTATCTTTATTGAATTAGAAGAAATCTAACCGTTGAAGAACTTTGAGTTTAATAACAAGGTAATGCGGCAACGACATGCAACTAAAACTATCCAACATAACTGCACGCAAACGGTAAAACTGCATAAGCACTGCTCCAAGCGTATCTGAATGACATTACAGCAGCATATAGTACACTCACTGTACTTCATAATATCTGCAAAAGTTGCAGTGTGCGGTCAGGCCTGTTTAAAACACACTGCCTCTACAAAGTCTTGAGGTGCCTGAAAATTCTAGGTCCAAAGGCAAGCGCTCATAGAACGGATAACGGGGGTCCAGGAGGATAGTTTAAGCTAGGTTTGGTTTAGCTCAGATTTTTCCCTACCCCCGTTATGCCCTCTATGAGAGCTTACCTTTGGACTTGAAATTTTTCAGGCACCTCAGACTTTGTAGAGGCAGTGTGGTTTGAACAGGCCTGACCGCACACTGGAACCTTTGCAGATATAAAGTACAGGTAGTGTTACTATATGTTGCTGTAATGTAATTCAGATAAACTTGGAGCAGTGCTTATGCAGTTTTATCCTTTGGTAATTCTTTGAATCTTTCAAACTCGGATAACAACTTGGCGCGCTGATCAAAACTATAGTTTTTTCCCGTTAAGGATACACCTGCACTAGTGGTAGTTTATGTATTACTCTTACTTTGCCCTGTTATCATATAATTATTATATGTTAAGGATCACATATCTTCAAATTTTCTTTTATATTTCATTGGAATCAACAGTAGCTTTATATATGTAAAAAAGGAAAGTTTAAACAGTATTCCGCAAGATTGTTGCACTACATAAACTACCAGGAAAGCTATCTACCACCGAAAACAAAAAATGGAGACATCTGATTGAATCTTAGTACCGGAAAATAAACGAAAAGTCCCATTTTTTGTCCCGTCTGTCTATCCTCTGTAATAATATTCGAGGGAAGTAAGGATAATCTATGAAAAAGATTATTAAATTTACACTCACTCGAGAGGCGTAGGCGTAAGGGGCTTTCTGATAGAAGTTAAGTGGTTAAAGGGATACAATAAAGGAGATGTAGGAAAAGTTCTTAAGGTTTGTAATCAGGGTAGGACAAGAAGTAACTGATTCAAGCTGCAAAAACGTAGATTTAAAAAGAAAATAGGGAAAAACTGGTTCACCAATAGGATGGTAAATGATTGGAATGGACTAAGTTCGTCAGGTGGTCAGTGCGGTCAATAGGGAGCTTTAAAAGGAGGCTGGATAATTTCATGGATGGGGATTGAAAGGTGGATGTAGGTAGTGTTAAGTAACAGGAACTACCACGTGTAGGTCTCACGACCTCTTGTAGCTTCCTTATTTTCTTATGTTCGTATGTAAGATAAGGATATAACACCTAGTTTGCACCTAAGGGTCTGTGTGGTCCACATTCTGCACAAACACAAAGTATAACAAAATATATGTATAAAGTGTAAAAAAGTGTTTATCCATATATTCTTTATAACTCAGATACACAAATAGCTATATATATATATATATATATAGGCTATAATGACATAACCTGATCATTGTCACCTAAGTCTTTCCACCAGGATGAACCAGCGCTATCGTCTAGCGTATTTTCCTCCGCTATTTTCATTGCAATGTTCATGGTTTTTTTTTCTGCAAAATACATGGTGTTATGTTCTCACTGTTCTATCCTTGTATTCTATCCTTCCACCGATCTACATATTCTATCCTTTTCTTCCATATCATGTGTAAAAAAAACATACGCAACTGAATAGATGCCCAACTTAAAGACCAATGGGTTTATTGGTTTCCCTTCTTCCTCCATTGTCGCCTCCGTTGGGTAAGGGCTAGCGCGCCAAGCTACGAATATGCGGGCCCTTGTTCGAATCCGAGCCAGGGCAAGTCGGCGGCCAGCCAATACAGCTGTTTTTCCTCTGGTTACCTGGGGCCCCGGGTGTCACACTAGCCCTGTGTCCCGGGGTAGCGGGTTGTCACCCACCACAGGCTCAAACGTTAATGCGACGGAGATGAGCACCGAGGCCACGCGCAGCATAGCGTATGCCCCCATCGTTACCTAATTGAACCACTGCGCTTGCTCAATACGCTCTTCACGTTTTCAAGCATCATTTAAGCCTCACCGATCCTACTCATTCTGCTGTCACAGCGTGCGTTCAATGCGTTCAACTCCACCCACATGATAACAACAACAGTCCAGTAATAAAGTTTTACCAACACCGTAAAATAATCGGCACATCGCGTGTTATTGACTATGCTCCCTCATTTGTATGGCTCTCAGATTTTGCTCTCTTCATAATGTCTATTTTATGAAAACAGGTCCGCCAAGTATACACAACCAGGCCTCTCCATGCTGCAGCTGCTCTGCACTTATTAACTTATGTCCTCCATCCATGTTCACTGCTGCTTCCTGGTAAACAATTTGTCATCAACCTGAAGTTTTTACTATTTATTTTATATTCCTTAAACTATTTCACTGACTCAAAAATTCACTGTCAAACTATTTTTTTTGTTTAATTAACATTAATTGTATATCTTTCTCTGAAACTAAACTCTTCCTCTACACTTTATTGTGTTATCCTTTCTTCGACTGTGTACCGACAATATAAATATTAACTGACATCAGTGGTCCCTAGTACCAATCACTGTTAACTCATAGTTGTTGAAGGCATCACAATGTAGTAGGTACAAAAATAAAGTAAAACAAATCTTATTACTCACGATTGGCATTCCTTAACATACGTGGACGACGCGGGGACGTGGACGGGGCGCTGTGTGTGACGGTCAGCAATCTGGCTGCCCGTGGAGGGTTGCGCCGCAGCGGGGCGCCGGTGTTGTACCTGGCCGTCATGCGACAACTCCTGGCTGGGTTCCTCCTCTGTTCGCTCCCTGGAGGCTGCAAAGAAAACTATCCTCAGTGAAATCCTATCCTTGTGTTCTGAAAAATTATTTTGAAGTTTTTTATATAATGCAGAGTATGTTATTTATATGTTTGGTGTTGTGGCACACTGAAGCAGAGGTAAGGCACAGGGATAACGCTGACTTCTGGAACAAAAATAGTAATAAAATAACATGGTAACTAAAGTGACCAAACTAAACAAAGAGTGAACAACAAAACATGGATTGGACTCAAGAGCCCCACACACGGTGAAAATTGGCCTCTTGACGCCAATAGTCATAAAATAGTCTACCTAATCGTGTGCGTGTGTGGTACAGTAGTAGCAGTACAGTAGTGATACAGTAGTCTTTGGGCTAGCCTTATGGCTGGTTCCCACTAGCCCTCTTCTACAGCCGCCGTTGCCGTACACCGCCCAACAATGACGTCCCCATCATCACCGTTTGAGTGGTTGTAGTGGTAACCGGGCAGTTTGCACCTCCGCTCGAGCGGGAGAGATGACATGATTTTAACTTTGTACGGCAGCCGTACCGCTGTACGGCGGTGCGGTCGACTTTTAGGTGACGTCATTGTTTGGCGGTGAACGGCAACGGCGGCCGTACAAGCGGGCTAGTGGGAACCGGCCTTTAGAGTACTGAGCCACGTGTGTGAGTTCACACACGGTCCCACGTGGATCTGAATTACCCACGCGAGTGGACTCTCGATCGCCAGTGTTACCCTCCCGGAGAGCTTGGACCTCGTACTGACCTCTTTAGGGAGTGATGGAATCTCTCACAGCACACACACCTCATCCCCTTGCTCAAGAGGACCATCAACGTAACGTAACCATCAACATTTATCAGTGAAAAATCCCCGGGATCAAGGTTAGATCGAACCCCCGACCACAGAATAGCCTAACCGGCGCTCTAATCCACTTGACCACGCAAGCGGTGTGTGTGTGTGTGTGTGTGTGTGTGTGTGTGTGTGTGTGTGTGTGTGGTAGGACAAGCTGAGTGAAGCTAATACATGTAGTGTATAAGGAAAGTCTCTACATATGAAAGATGCATCACATATCATACAGCAGGTGAGGGGAATGGGCAAGTTGATACAGGGCGAATTTAGGACTGTGTGTGGGAGTGATAATACAATGGTACATAATTAACGTTCGATAACTGGCAGGGAAAAAAAAAGAAGTCTTGTTGTTCACCCAAACAATGTATCTTACTCCCTACACCACGACACACAGGATATCATTAAATCATATCCTTCTGTTGTTCTCCATCCATGGATTATTTTTTTTAGATCTGATGTGTGCCTGTGTCCAATTTAATTTTCGCTCTATGTGATGAGTAACCTATGACTTATATCCTTTGAATTATAGAACAAAGAATAAAACACTTAATTTCCCACCTGCTCTTGAACTCCCACAGCCATTGTCGTCATGTCCTCGTCTTCTTCTTGTATGTATTCGTATGTTATGCTGATGAAAGATAATGCAAAGTTTTTATCCATAAACAAAGATCTGAAAAGGCATATATTCGTAACATAAATATGAAAAGTTAAGTTAGAAAAGTATCATTAAGAAAAAAAGAATAATTACCTACACTAAGTTAACACATACGAGTATTCTGAGCAAATTTTCTCCTGCAGATACCCTTTTGAATAATGTACTCGTTGAAGCGTTGTTTTGTTATCATGTTAGGTTATTGGTTAAAGTTGGGATAGCAGGAAATCATGTGAGGTTGAGAGAATCAAAACCCCTATCTTAAGAGGGGGTTGATGGGTTTGACTAAATTATATTAATGGTAATTGTACAAAAAAATGATATTCTTTTACTCTAGTACCAGAATTCCTTACACAATTTTGAGTATGGTTTATATTTTCCTTATTGCATTCTGGGAAACATTCTCTCAATGACCTTCCATTCCAAATCAAAACTTTTGGAGATATGAAATATTATATATAGGGAGGAGAGACACTAGTGTTTAATTCCGCTTTAATTATCTTGTGACCTGCAACGCCTCTGGTTTTACTTGTCGCAGACACATTTTAACGAGGATTTGGCTTCAATTAAGAGGTTAACACATGGGGTTAGTTTATATTAGGTTAGGTTAGTTAGTCAAAACGTGCGGTTGGGTTAGTTAATTTTCATATATCTTATACACTCTTTCCTATCAAAGCTATACATATCTCCGAAAGTAGTGGTTTGCGACGGACACTCAGACGGAAAGTTTTTCATAATTTATTAAGGTAAACAGCAATCATACTCCTAACTGGGTAGAACATTATTACGGGGGATATGTAGGTCACTTAGCGAAGGGTAAACTCTTCACAATTGGGAGTATGGTTTCTGTTTACCTTAATGGATTTTGAGAAACTTTCTCTTGCAAGTTTCCATCGCAAATCACTACTTTCGGAGATCTAATATGTTTTTACTATTTTTTAGGAGGAAATCACAACAGGAAGAAGAGTGAGGCGCACGTAAACACTTGTCTCTCCTCCTATAAACAACATGTCATACCTCCAAAAGTAATGATTTGCAACGGGAGCTCATTGAGAGAAAGTTTCCTAGAATCCAATAAAGTAAACATAAATCATATTCCCATATGTGTAGGATATTCTGGTCCTTGTGTAAAATAATACCTAGCGAAGTTTCACCAAAAGCTGTTGCTAAAGGTATGCAAAAATATCATCCTGAAGGTATAATGAAATAAATAAAATATTGAAACAAGCATAGGTGTATAAGGTGTTATAAGGTCAATATGCTTAAAACACAATTAATTTGTTGACACTTTAAGGCAGAGGTGCTCAAACTTTTTGGCCTGCGACCCCTCTCAATAATTTTGAAAGGCTTGCGACCCCCACCACCCACTTACCAAAGCATTTCTGACAATGACATTTACAATTTTTTTTTTCTCTCTCTCTCTCTCTCTCTCTCTCTCTCTCTCTCTCTCTCTCTCTCTCTCTCTCTCTCTCTCTCTCTCTCTCTCTCATACACACACACATACCCACACATAAGTAGAGTCGTATTGCTCCGTATCATAACATTCTAAGTATAAAAATAAGTAAAAAAAAAAAAAAGTTACCTAAATATAATTTGAACTTCTGATGTGGATTGGTTATGCATTAACAAGGGTCGGGCAGCGATGATACAATACGTATGTATAGCTACTGGACGTGTGATCGTGGTGGTGAGGGCTTGGCGGAAAAGGGAGGGAGGACAAAGGATCAACTCTTTTCTCAGTCAGATTATGTAACTGAATCTTTTTATTAGCAATTTAATAAAGCTTAGGAAGGAATAATCAATATTTTGCTTTATACTGAAAATAGATATAAAAGAAAAATCATAAATCATAAATATTGTGTTCTTTAATGCATTTTGCACATTCTAGAAATCTCGCGACCCCCAAGAAGACCGCTCGAGGGGTCGCGAGTCGCGACTCCCAGTTTGAGAACCCCTGCTTTAGGGCACTTGAGTCGAAATTCACGATTCACGGTTACTCAGATCCCGACGGAGACTTGTACTAGTTTGAGCTGGGGAGTTTTTTTTTTAGAGTGCAGGGACTGAGGGGTGGTGTAGGAGACTGCTGAAGTGGATTGATCAAGTCATGTGTAGTTTCATAATGTTTCTACTTACATCTTTTTTTAATCTCGTATGCGGGAGTTTCATTTATTTCATGGCCGAATACTTAATTTCAAGTTATGAACAAATTTGTAAGAGTAAAGAATGTGTGTGGTTGGTATGGAAGGAGGAAGAAGGACAGTGATGGAGGTCAAATAAGAAAGCGTGGAGGGGATACAGAGGGATAGGGTTGCCCGTTCGCATATTCCTGTTTTTTATATTTTTATTTTAGGCCTATAGCGCCTGTAGGCAGGCCAGTAGGCGAGCTCCAGGGCTCGGGTGGGACCTTGGAGGCTGACTTGAGGGCTGTGATGGTTGGCCCTCGCCCGTGGTGGCGCAGGCAGGATTTTTATAGTGATTAGAGGCTCCTACCGCCCCCCTGTGTTCTCCGATGCACTCGCAATCGAAGGTAGAGTTAATGGGCAGCATGTGGGTGTTCTTAGGCCACTCTACGGTGCAGAAATGTTTTAAGTGGATTTATGAGTCTCACTCGGGATCGAACTCGGGTCTTCGAGAACGCCACACAGTGACGCTAACCACTCTGCTACCGCCTCCCCTAATGGGGCCTCTGGAAGAGTTATGTCGCGTTTACTCCTGAACGCGTCAGGTTAGGTTAAGTTAGATTACGGTTAGGGTAAGTTTGATTTTATTGACTGACGGACGGAAACTGTGTGGAAATCACATTGAGAGTGTTTTCGAGAAAATCCTATGGTTAGTTTCGAAGCTACAGCCAAGCGTCTTCACTCAGAAACCACATACCTGCATAGAGTTGGGGAATATGCTGCCCGTTCAACTGTTGTTAGCTCTTAATGCTTTCGTTGTGGTGATATAAATGTTTTGTTGGACAAGGATATTATTTGTTGTGAAAGTTGTTTTCAGCTTGAAGAGTTGAGAGTGAGGATTACCCCACATCTGGTTGGTTCTGGTTATGATTGGTCAAGTGCGAGATGTGTCACGATATCATAAGTGAGGCGGATCACATTATTACAGGCTGAAGCAACATATTAGTGATTTGACCCAACTAAGCGACGGAAAAATCAGCACAGCAATTCAGCCCCCAGGAGGAATGATTACGATTCCCAGGGGTTAGGTACAAGTTGGAAATGAAATGAATAAATTAATTATTAATTTTGTCTAACTCAACAATCCCCACTGAAATTCTTCCCTTCTCCCTCCCATCATTCACTTGCACTCGAACAACATGCTCAACACATCTCAAAAGTAATGATTTGCGACGGAAGCTCTGAGAAAGTTTCCTATAATCCAATAAAGTAAACAAACCATACTCCCAATTGTGTAGGGAATTCTGGTCCTAGTGTAAAATACCAAATTCTTCCCTTCTCCCTCCCATCATTCCCTTGCACACGAACAACATCAACACATCCCACCACACGTACTACACCGTAACATCGCGCACACGTAATGCGCAAATAACACTTAATACAACTGCCTGCCTGTGGACGTACGCATGCCATGACAGGAAAAAACACCTGCCAAGCTTGCGGCCACAGTAAACTTGTCATTCGCCGTTGTTAGAAAATCTTGCGTATCCCCGATTTATTGATCAATAACAATGTGGGTGTTCACCACCCACATGGGCAGCATGTGGGTGTTCTTAGGCCACTCGACGGTGCAGAAAGATTTTAAAGTTGATTTATGGTTCGCACTCGGGATCGAACTCGAGTCACCGAGAACGCCATTCGGAGACGCTAACCACTCTGCTACCGCCTCCCAGAAAACATGATCAGAAGTGTACCGTTCCTTACACCAGATTACAAGAAAGTGACATACGTGTATCATCAACAATTATGACACACAGTTCTTGTATGCACGTCATTTTAACTGTGGCTGACATGAGGGTAGCGTGACGCCCCAACGCTGTGTTAAACGTAACATCAAATACATAAGACTGATTGAGACTGGAAAGGCGGTGCTGCACACATGAGAGACGCGTCCCTACCTCAAGACGTCGAAAGCAACACTGAGAATCTTATAAACAATACAAAATACCATTCACGGTTTCATCCAGGTTTCCGAAGCTTCACACTTCCATGCGGGGGGCTTCTCACTCCCTCCGTCGTAAATATCGAATGATCTATTTTCATTCATCCCTAGTCTAAATTATATGTAAGTGAAAGTATAACAGTCCGTCGTTATGGTGAAGTCAGGGCACAGTAAGTGGCACTGCAACCAACGAGGGTTATTCGTTTGTCGGAAATACAGGCAAATAACACGAGGAATGATGAATAATTGTAATTATTGAATTAATTATTTATTAATTACTTAACTGTATCAACACACACACACACACACACACCACCTATGGGTACTCCGAAGTGGTTGGCACGCTGGGTTCACAACCGAGAAGTCCCGAGTTCAATCCCCGGGCGGAGCGGAGACAGATGGGCGGTCTCCTTAAACCCCGAGCCCCTGTCCACCCAGCAGGGAATGGGTTACGGGTGTTAGGCGTGAGTGATTGATTGGCTATTTTGCAATTTTTGACGTTAAGTGGATGCGGCAGTCTGGGTGGCGTCTCCACTTTTTTCCTCGGGCCTTGTCTCAACCTTGGTAAAGCTCGAGTATTTTTGGCGGGTCCGTGAGGGCGCTGAGGCCACCCGTGTTTCCATTAGGGACGAGGCATTAACGCGGCTCCAAAATTAGCCTCGTTATTCTGTGGAGGAGAAAATAAGCTCCATTGAGTCTTCATTAACAGTATTTCTCCCGAGATTTGGAGTCCAAATATAATTAAACTCGTATTTCTAAATTTGCTCTTCGCGCCCGAGCGTCGTGTTGTGTGCCTGCCTGGCAAGGATAAACCATCGCCGCCCTCACCTGATTCTCCCCACACGGCTGGCAAAACATTACCACTTTGTTATGTTAGCTGACAAAGGAACGTGTGAGGATATAAAACAGACTGAAAAATACGCCAAAGTTTTTCCTTACATCAATTATATTTTCCTCTATTTCGCTGTTATATATCTCTCTCGTGTGTGCGTGCGTGCGTGCGTGCGTGTGTGTGTGTCATATATTTATTCAACCACGGTTTTGCTGATGCGATCGCCAGCTTTACCAACCTTGAAACCTTAGCGTTATAGCTCATAGAGACCGATCTTTAGGTAAGGCTTGGCCATCACACGCCACACAGCTTGCTGAAGGGCTAAAGTAATTGACCGCATTTGTCAGAGAAAAATCACCGTAAGGCCACAGCATGAGAAGACAGAGTTTAAACCACCGACTTATGCAAACGGTGTGTGTGTGTGTGTGTGTGTGTGCGTGTGTTTGTGTGTGTGGGTGTGTGACTGTGTGTCATTCACCCATGGTCTTGTGTGTGTGTGTGTGTGTGTGTGTCATTCACCCATGGTCTTGTGCTTGCGTGTGTGTGTGTCTGTGTGTCATTCACCCATGGTTTTGTGTGTGTGTGTGCATGTCATTCACCCATGGTTTTGTGTGTGTGTGTGTGTGTGTGTGATTCACCCATGGTCTTAACACTTATGTGCGTGTGTCATTCGCCCATGGTTTTATGTGTGTGTGTGTGTCATTCACCCATGGTCGTGTGTGTGTGCGTCATTCACCCATAGTCTTGTGTGTGTGTGTGTGTGTGTGTGTTCATTCACCCATGGTCTTGTGTGTGTGTGTGTCATTCACCCATGGGCATGTGTGTGTGTGTGTGTGTCATTCACCCATGGTCTTGTGTGTGTGTGTGTCATTCACCCATGGTCTTGTGTGTGTCATTCACCCATGGTCTTGTGTGTGTCATTCACCCATGGTCTTGTGTGTGTGTGTCATTCACCCATGGTCTTGTGTGTGTGTGTGTGTGTGTCATTCACCCATGAACTTGTGTGTGTGTGTGATTTACAGTAAATAGTCGTTGTGTAACAGATGGTAAGAGTCTAGTGGAAAACTTTGGCCTGGAGAGCAGCTGCGTTGATTCATGACTCTTATTTCAGGTTGAATCATTGGCCGAGACCAATAACTACTGATTATTTAGGTGGAGGAAACTGTCAATTAGCGATTGTGAGGTTAACGTTGTTTTTTAAGCGACTGAAGAAAACTACTGTTGGAAATACGATAGCTTACTTACTACTATATGTCTACCCATCAATGTAGTGACGAAATAATGTCCGAAGCAACAGGACAAGATTTGGCGGTAAGGGTGGAAATACTACCATTCAGGGCCGGGCAAGGGAACCCTAGGGCTCCTCCAGCCCTAACCACTTGTCCCCTGCTGCCTCACCTCTCGTGTCCCTCCCGCTGTGGCATCAGTTTTGAGAGCCTTGTTTACTAAAGAACAAATAGGCATCAACATTTAAATCAAAGCTACGAACCACAACCTTATTCCGATTTGTTCATAAGTTATTTGGCCAGGACTTACAGCGTTGGGAAAGTAATCATAAATATTGTCTGTGGTGCCCAGGGTGTCATCAACAACGGGAAGGATTCGTGTGATAAGGAGAAAGACGAGGTTCATGGAAGCCGCCCAGGATTGTTTATGCAATTGTAGAATTTGTGTTTACCTAAGGGAAATAAAATTAAGCGTAAACTCAATATGAGAGAAGTTATTTTGAAGCCTAATGATTGGTTATTTTTGATAATTTTGGTTATTTGATTTTGTATGATTACAATTATAAGGAATTGCCTTCAAGATTTACAGTGCAGGGCTTCAAACCATTAGGTGAGAAGCTCGCCCTGCCTTGCCTCCGCTCACGACACAAGCATCCTTGAAGCAGCCATTTAGGATCTCAGCCCGAGGGTATTCAGGTAACCATGAAGAGCAAGACACCGCTCAGGAATACATGACTTGATGTCTCGGTGGTTCCCTTACTAGCCACAACAGTCATCCGAACAGCTGGCTCGTATTCGTATCACTTCACTCTTAGGCGAGAGGACCGGAGGTGGCAAGTGTTTGCGAGTTACATAGGAGTGTATATATATGTTAGTGTTATACATATAATGTGGTTTAGTTTGAATCATATGATAATATATTATATGCAAAAGGTTAAACTGATTATTACATAGCAACCAATATCGATTACGTAAATGGCAGGGTGGTAGTACTTAGAAAGTAAGTGGAAACTATCATTTATATGTCTATCAAAAAATGATAAGAGACTCTTACGTGACTGCTCCCTGATTAGTATGGGCGGTAAATAATATACACAATATTTCTGCTCATGTATCTCCAACACTGCTCGCACCTGGCGCGACCCTCGCATTAAATGTTGGAGAGAAAAAGCAGAAATACTGTGAGAGCACAGCCTGGTCATGGAGGAGGCATCACGTGCCACCATCGACCTGCACCACCACACACCATGCCAAGCATCCCACGGCTGACTATTTTCTAACATCATAAGTTATTTTATATAACGCCAGACTGACTGTAATCTCGGAGTGGACGCCATG
>JACEEZ010013330.1:5000-10000 GCA_016584305.1 Chionoecetes opilio
AGCTCATGGTAATTAAGAAATATAGAACATTGAGACGCCTCGGGAAAGGTGGAGCAGTGGACCGTGTGACTGGAAATGTCGCGACGCCCCTAAAGCAATGTCGTGTGGCAATAATATTAATAATAATAATAATAATGTTGTTCTCACCCGAAGGCATTTCGGAAAAACAACAACACAATATATAGACATGAGGGAATGAACTTAAGTACTAAAGGCAATGACAGTGACGTAACCCAAAGGAAAAGGAGGAGGTGAAGGAGATGTGATAGAAGCATCAATAGCGGCGCCTGGATCCCCGATTTTGTGGTGAAAGCAGGGGATGAGCAGAGAGGGCGGTTACGATAGGAGGAGAAGGACTTATAGCAGCGGTTTGGAGTATGGAGTGAAAGTTGATGTGAGGTATGGTGAAAGCAGCCGTCACATCGGGAGAGTGATGGGGCTGCCAGGCACATCGTCCTCTCCGTCACACAACATCCCGCTTGTTACTAATGGTTATGGTCACTAAGTATGGTTCACGAAACGAAGCGGGCGGGTGGGTGGGCGGGATGGTGGAAGAAAAAGAAAGAGAGAGAGAGAGAGAGAGGGTGATGGGGAGATAGGGAGAAGGGAGGGGAGGGGCCGAGGGGGTCACCTGGGTAATTATATCATAAAAACCAGCTCTGACAGCCTGCTTAGTCCGGGTGAGAGTTTATTTCACAGTAATGATAAAACAAGGTGAAAAAAAGCGTCCATCCAGCTTTAGAAGAGAGAAAACAGCCGAGAGATAGGCGGGTACGGCGTTGGTGAGGCGTGGCTGCAGGAACACTGACGAGGAGGAAGACGAGGAAAGAGAGAGTGACATCGTGTTCTCTTCTCTTCCTCTAGGGTGTGAGGTGGTGTTCGTGACGTGTGTGTGTGTTGTTGTGTGTGTGTGTGTGTGTGTGTGTGTGTGTGTGTGTGTGTGTGTGTGTGTGTGTGTGTGTGTGTGTGTGTGTGTGTGTGTGTGTGTGTGTGTGTGTGTGTGTGTGTGTGTGTGTGTGTGTGTGTGTGTGTGTGTGTGTGTGTGTGTGTGTGTGTGTGTGTGTGTGTGTGTGTGTATGTATGTGTGTGTGTGTGTATTCATCTAGTTGTGTTTTGCAGGGCCTGAGCTACACTCGTATGGCCCCGTCTCTGTAGCTACATTTTTTTGTGTGTGTTTGTGTTGTGTGTGTGTCTGTGTGTGTATGTGTGTGTGTGTGTGTGTGTGTGTGTGTGTGTGTGTGTGTGTGTGTGTGTGTGTGTGTGTGTGTTTAGATACAATCCATCTACCTCACTTTATGTCCCATTGTAATTCATATATTCATATTGATTGCCATCTCCTTGAACGGTATTTTGCATTTCCCGCGAGTTTATCTGTTTCTCCACTTGTCTACTTGTCTGCCCATCTGTCTGCTTATCTTTACCTTTGGCCGTTCAACTGTATGTCTTTCAGTCTGTCTATCTGTCCATTTTCTGTAAATATGAATATGATAGGGTTATTATTACTTCTTTCAAACACTACCATTGTCAGTGTGTCACCCTCCTCGATACTTTCTCACAATAGTTTCCTTTGCGTCGTCACACCTCTTTGGACCAAATTATATCTATCTCGATCACGTTCATCCTATCAAGACACTCAACAAAGTTCTATGCACATTTTCTTCTCTGTCCTCGTAAACGTTCGCAGGAATGGATTGCTAACAAAGAGGAGGGACCATCCATTATTTAATCAGGTAACTTATCAATTTATTGCGCTTTCTCTCTCTCTCTCTCTCTCTCTCTCTCTCCTCTCTCTCTCTCTCTCTCTCTCTCTCTCTCTCTCTCTCTCTCTCTCTCTCTCTCTTCTCTCTCTCTCTCTCTCTCTCTCTCTCTCCTCTCTCTCTCTCTCTCCTCTCTCTCTCTCTCTCTCTCTCTCTCTCTCTCTCTCTCTCTCTCTCTCTCTCTCTCTCTCTCTCTCTCTCTCTCTCTCTCTCTCTCTCTCTCTCTCTCTCTCTCTCTCTCTCTCTCTCTCTCTCTCTCTCTCTCTCTCTCTCTCTCTCTCTCTCTCTCTCTCTCTCTCTCTCTCTCCTGTAATGTACACTGGTATATATCTGGATGTAAAGTGCCGGAGTCGCAACCTACTTAAAACCCAGATGACCC
The DNA here is from genome assembly GCA_016584305.1 of Chionoecetes opilio. Lineage (NCBI taxonomy): Eukaryota > Metazoa > Arthropoda > Malacostraca > Decapoda > Majidae > Chionoecetes > Chionoecetes opilio. The sequence goes on from JACEEZ010013330.1 coordinate 7,137, forward strand.
GTGGCCTATAGAGCCCGTGGACCACTTACTCTGATGAGGAAATAACTTAATGACCAGATGACCAAATGTTCCAGTACTCTCTAAAATGTAACCTTATTTAGATACCAAAGATAACAAAATGGGCTGGTAGGTAGGAGGGAGGCAGGGAGGATAGGTAGGAAGGGAGCAGGGTGGATAGGTAGTAAGGAAGCAGGGTGGATAGGTAGGAAGGAGCAGGGATGGATAGGTAGGAAGGGAGCAGGGTGGATAGGTAGTAAGGGAGCAGGGGGGATAGGTAGGTAGGGAGCAGGGTGGATAGGTAGGAAGGGAGCAGGGTGGATAGGTAGGAAGGAAGCAGGGAGGATAGGTAGGTAGGGAGCAGGGTGGATAGGTAGGAGGGAGGCAGGGAGGATAGGTAGGAAGGGAGCAGGGTGGATAGGTAGTAAGGAAGCAGGGTGGATAGGTAGGAAGGAAGCAGGATGGATAGGTAGGAAGTGAGCAGGGAGGATAGGTAGGAAGGGAGCAGGGTGGATAGGTAGTAAGGAAGCAGGGGGGATAGGTAGGTAGGGAGCAGGGTGGATAGGTAGGAAGGGAGCAGGGTGGATAGGTAGTAAGGGAGCAGGGTGGATAGGTAGTAAGGAAGCAGGGAGGATAGGTATAAGAAGGGAGCAGGGAGGATAGGTAGGAAGGGAGCAGGGTGGATAGATAGATAGGTAGGGAGATAGGTAAGTAGGCATGACAGGTACACGCAACAAACCTCCCCACTTAAGATAACGCATATTATTTACTCTGTTTTTAGCAAGTGAGACGTAAATGAACTCCTTTTTTCCTTAACTTCCTCTTGCACCACAAAAGCGACCCCATCACGAAACATGACCTCCACTTGACCTCCCTAACCCCGTACGTAGGTCAGTGGACTCTGGTGGTGGTGGTGGTGGTGTGGTGGTGGTGTTAGTAGGTGTGGTGGATAGAAGGCGTAGGAAGGCGAGAGTGAGAGACAAGAGGGCGTAGGAAGGTAAGAGAGAGAGAGAGAAAGAGAAAGAGAAAGAGAGAGAGAGAGAGAGAGAGAGAGAGAGAGAGAGAGAGAGAGAGAGAGAGAGAGAGAGAGAGAGAGAGAGAGAGAGAGAGAGAGAGAGAGAGAGAGAGAGAGAGAAAGGTTGGGGGATAATGGTACGCTGAAGGTTATTACAGTAGTAGCTTTAATGGTAGCGGTGACCATGAGAACACAGGTACTGATAAAACCGGTGGTGTTGATTTTGGTGATGGCGGCGGAGATGGAGCTGGTGATAATGATGATGAGTGGTGATTGTGGTGATGGCGCACGGCAGAGTGATCATTACATAGTCATTAACTGGTGTCCTCCCCCTAATACCCCCTCCTTTCTTCTCCTCCTTCTCCTCCTCCTCCTCCTCCTCCTCCTCTTCCTTCCCTCCTCGCCCACCATTCGCTTCTTCCTCCTCCACTTATGCCTTCCCTTCCCCTTCCTCCTTTGCATCGTTTTTGCTGCCCTGTAAACCATACTCCTGCCTCTTCCCTCCCTCACCTCCCACCCTTCCACTCTCCCCTTCTCCCCTCCCCTCCCTCCACCATTACACTCTTCCACTCTCCCTTCTCCCCTTCACTCCCCCACCCTTCCACCCTTACCTACACTCTCCCCTTCTCCCCTTCCCTCCCCCACCCTCCACCCTCCACCCTTCCCCTTCTCCCCTTCTCCCCTTCTTCCTTACCGTTTCCTTGGCCAACCATCATAAGCCCAACCTAACGCTGCCTTTAAATCCAGATCTTTACCTTCTAAAATGATAAGAGGAGGAGGAATACACCTACAAATATTAATGAGCCATCTTAAAACACACACACACACACACACACACACACACACACACCACACCACACACACACACACACACACACACACACACACACACACACACACACACACACACACACACACACACAGCGTCTTCGTACATTACTGACCTTAGCTCATAAAATTTCGCATTCTGCCAGTTGGTTCACTAGGACCTCCCTTCACACCCTTCTTCCTCCCCACCCCAGAAAAAAAATAACACATTTCCTGGTATATGGGCGACCGACAACAATACCGAGTTTTAATGACCCATCAGGACCCTCGTTACAGAGAGAGAGAGAGAGAGAGAGAGAGAGAGAGAGAGAGAGAGAGAGAGAGAGAGAGAGAGAGAGAGAAGAGAGAGAGAGAGAGAGAGAGAGAGAGAGGGGAGAGAGAGAGAGAGAGAGAGAATAGAGAGAGAGAGAGGAGAGAGAGAGAGAGAGAGAGAGAGAGTGAGAGAGAGAAAGTTTGACCGATTACAGACGAAAAAATAAAAGAGTTAAAGGAGTAAAAGTAGGAGAAGAAGGAGGGGTGAGGGACCGATAGGAGTTCTTGGGAAGAAGGTAGACTCGGCACGTAAACATCCTGCCGACAGGACTAGGGACGTGTGTGTATGTGTGTGTGTGTGTGTGTGTGTGTGTGTGTGTGTGTGTGTGTGTGTGTGTGTGTGTGTGTGTGTGTGTGTGTGTGTATGTGTGTGTGAGAGAGAGAGAGAGGGGGTCATGTAACGTAGTATGGCTTTTTGACGTGGTGGTTTGTGTGGTGTGGTGTGGTAATGTGGCGTGTGGTAGCTTGGTGGTGCGTGCTATGATACGAGTAGGGATGTGTGGTGGAGTGCGTGTTTCCAGTAGGCCTTGTGGTGTGATGTGTGTGTGTGTGTGTGTGTGTGTTTCATGGTGTGGCAGTGTGTGTGTACCGTTCATCACACACACACACACACACACACACACACACACACACACACACACACACACACACACACACACACACACACACACCACACACACACACACACACACACACACACACACACACACAC
>JACEEZ010013330.1:15000-20000 GCA_016584305.1 Chionoecetes opilio
TCCTCACCATCACATCTGCTTCAATCTACATCCCGTCAACTAGCAGGTTCGTCCGCCCCCCAAGAGGATGAGGTCGTTTTCAGCTCCTACCACCACCCTCAACTACCCCCCCCCTCACCTCCCCACCTCCCCTCCCCCCTTCAACCCTCCCCCCCCCCATCATTTGCATCCTCCGCAGCCAGCCTCACCATCTTTTCTCCCAATCAAGATCTTTCCTTTCCTTCTTGCACCCTCCTCCCCGCTTCCTTCCCCGTCAGGCGTGGAGACGGGTCACTATTCCCCACCACTATATCCCACCTTTTTCTTCCTTCCCTTACCATGTCAGCCATGCATCGCCGTCGCCCTCGTCTCTTCCTTTTCTTCTTTTGTCTCCTGACTCTTAGATATTTGTCTGGAGAAGTGCTCAGCCGACACCCGAACTGCAGCGCCTCTCACCCGTTTTGTATCTTGAGTGAAGAGATGGAAGTGTCGGGTGTTAGGGAGAAGCGAGGGATAAGAGAGAAATGGAGGAAGGAAGTCATGGATGGAGAAAATTTGTATATGAAGAAAATTAAACTGAAGACATGAAAGAGAATTTTGTTTCGTGCTTCGGTGCATGCTATTCTTTTGTGTTTCTTTGAGTGTTTTCAGTGAGTGTGACTGCTGGAGTGACGCCCAACAAAAAAAAAACGATATAACCATAACAAACAAACAATGCAAAGACTTCATTCTTTCTCTCTCTCTTCTTGTTTTCCTTTATCTTTCATTTTTGTATCAAGCCACCGTGAGGTCCATATTTAATGAGGTTGATACGGAGCGAGGCAGAGTCTGGGCGTTAAGATCGAGTGCCTTTCTTGATGTCACTGCGGCACTGATATTTGTAGTCATTCTTACGTCTCATTGGTAGAACTTCACGATATCATCCACTCGGTCATAACGTTCTTTGCACAGTACTGAGACCCATTCCACTGCTAGATGATGGGCAGTCTTGTAAGGGATGAATGGAGGTGTTAGGAGCGACACTCTAGGAAAAAATAACGACAGTGTATGAAATGGAGGAGAGTAGAGAATGCACTGTGTTGCACTGCGTTAGGAATCGTTCTGTCGTGCATGACCTGTTACATGGAAAAGTCATCTGTGTCGTTGTGGTTGTGTGACGTGATGTCGTGGTGGGTTATAGCGAGTGTTGGGGACAGGGCGGATGGGCAGTCACTGAGGTAAGGAGTGAAACGCTAGAGCAAACTTGAGTATTAACCAGCAGCGGCCTAGTCTTTACATACTCCTATGTTTGTTGCGGCGCGGCGTGTTTGTGGTGCAGTGTTATGTGTGTCGACTTGTGTTGCATAGATGGTGAAAGATATCCGTTTATATTTTTCATATTTCCCCATAAGAGGATTAAACTATTCATGATTCTTCCCTTTTCTCGTTGTGATTATCTCTTGATATAGTTCAAGTGTCAGATCCAACACAAAGTCTACCTGTTACTAAGAGCTCAAAGGCGTAAATGAAAAAGATGCATATGAATAATTGATAGAAGAGATGAAATACATGCAAATTTAAGTGAAACCAAGGGAACGCATTGAGGAAGAGGCGATTGAGAGGGAAGTAGGGTGAGAGGGGAAAGAAGGGACATTGGTAAGGGAGGAAAGAAAACATTTGGAAGGAAAGCAGATGTAGGAGGTGAGATCAATGATGAGTAGGGTGTGGAGGAGGGTGGGAGGGAATGCTGGCGGCCAGGTGTGCTAGTAATCTTGCCAGCACACCTGTGTTGCAGGTGATGAAAACTGAACACTGGCGGAACTGAATAAGAAATGATCTTTACAAAAAAAAATCATAGCATATATGCATGAAATATGTTTGTGTGTGTGTGTGTTTATGAGTGTGTGTGTGTGTGTGTGTGTGTGTGTGTGTGTGTGTGTGTGTGTGTGTGTGTATGTGTGTGTGTGTGTGTATGTGTATGTGTATGTGTGTGTATGTGTATGTGTATGTGTGTGTGTGTGTGTGTGTGTGTGTGTGTGTGTGTGTGTGTATTTGTGACTATTAAATATTATCTCGCATGACTTAAAGTTGAAATGAAGAGTGGCAACTGAAATACACTCAGTAACCCCAAACTTTTTTTCCCGAAAATTTGTTACCTCGAAAAGAAGTCTCAAGTGTTTGTAGAAAATACTATTGTTTACGTGCCGAGTTAATGTGGTGATAAGGAACATATTTTAGGGACACGTGAACATATCAAGAACAGAATAACAATAACCGAAAAATTAATGAGCAGTTCTGTATCACATGGATAACAATTATGATATCAATGCAGGGAAAAGGGAAAAGGTGCAGAATGGGTCTTGACATCCATTCCCTCATGTCTGTATATTATGTTGTTGTTATTTTCTTATATGACTTCGGGTGAGAATAAAATTATTATTATTATTATTATTAACCCCTTCACACACACACACACATACACACACACACACACACACACACACACACACACATAAATAACTTTTTAATTTAATAAACTTAATTAATTACGATATTATATATCTTTATATATAACACAAGTAACGCATCAAAACATACAAATACATAAATACAAATACATAATACAATACAAAAACATTAATATAAAAATATTAATGAGAGAATAAAATAATAAATATTAGAGAGAGAGCGTTTTTATATATAAAAATTAAGTTTGTAAATAATACATTTTATGCTTATTATCCAACCACAATTGCTAAGGCATCACCATTAAACATTGGGATTACATCACCATTAAACACTCGTAAACACAAGTTTACTTACAAGTTAATTCATGTTATTATTTATTTTTTATTTACTTCTTTTATTTTATTTTACTTCTTTTTATTTAACCCTTTCTTTTTATTAACCCTTTACGATTATTATTTATCCCTTTATTATTTATTTATTATTTTTATATCTTTAGTACCTGAGGGCTAGGGTCTGGTCTCAGTGCCTGGGTGGTGGGCGTGGTGGGCAATGAACCCTTGGGTTGGCTAGGCGCCGGGGTGCGGTTGGATGGTGGTGGGGGTCTGGGTGACGGGCGGGCTGGGGGCTAGGGTCTGGGGTCCGATGCGAGAAGGCAGATACGCACTGAGTGAACTCAGATACGCCCTTTCGAACCGGACCATCATGTGGACCCCTAACCTAACCCTTACGACCTTTCCATCCTCTTACTTGACCTTTCCATCACTTTGACCCTACCTGTCATCACGTCGACCTGAGCAACTTATCCTGACCACGACCATATGACCACCCATATGACGTCGACCTGAGCAACCTATCCTGACCACGACCATATGACCACCCATATGACGTCGACCGCTCTTTAAACCTCTCCCATCATCCAACCCGACCCATTACTATTTACATTTACCATTACAACCGTTATTATTATTTTTTATGCTGTTTTTGTTTTTGTTTTTTTATCTCTCACCGACGTCTCGTCCATCTTTAGCATTGAACAATGCTAAAAAGCGAACATCTAAAAAAATATTTCTTAAGAAACAATAAACAACCCCAACAATGACGAGTGTCTGTCACCCTGAAATATCAAGTTATATATATATACTAGCCGCAAAGCCGCCCTCCGGGCGGACTTTTTGGCTAGCTCCTGCGGAGGGCTATTGGTGGTGGGCCTTCGGCCCACCAAACACGGACTCTCCAGATAGCCCCTTCTAACTTTCCTGAAATCATGGATGTAGAAATGTATGCATTCCCCCCACCCATTCACTCACCCATTACCCATCACCCCCCACCCATTCACTCACCCATTACCCATCACCCCCCACCATTCACTCACCCATTACCCATCACCCCCACCCATTCACTCACCCATTACCCCTCACCCCCACCCATTCACTCACCCATTACCCATCACCCCCCACCCATTCACTCACCCATTACCCATCACCCACACCCATTCACTCACCCATTACCCATTACCCCCCTATTCCCTCACCCATCACCCATCACCCCCAACCCATCACCCCAACCCATCACCCCCCACCCATTCACTCACCCATCACCCCACACCCATTACCCATCACCCCACCCATTCACTCACCCATTACCCATCACCCTACATCAAGGTTTCCTCAATTCTCGCAACCCACTTTTTTTCACAATTATCGCTAATAGGCTGCTAAAACAAAAAAAGAAGAAAAGTGATCGGATCATCTCATAATTGGGCTTAAAACCTTCCCCTGGTCATCCCGGTTCCAAAAATGTGCCATATGAGGTGATTGCACCACGGGGGGCGGAACCTATACCAGACACACACACACACACACACACACACACACACACACACAGACAGACAGACAGACAGACAGACACACTTTCGCTTATATTTACCATTACCCATCACCCCCCACCTATTCCCTCACCCATCACCCATCACCCCCAACCCATCACCCCCCACCCATTCACTCACCCATCACCCCACACCCATTACCCATCACCCCACCCATTCACTCACCCATTACCCATCACCCTACATCAAGGTTTCCTCAATTCTGGCAAACCCACTTTTTTTTCACAATTATCGCTAATAGGCTGCTAAAAAAAAAAAAAAAAAAGTGATCGGATCATCTCATAATTCGGCTTAAAACCTTCCCCTGGTCAACCCGGTTCCAAAAATGTGCCATATGAGGTGATTGCGCTACGGGGGGCGGAACCTATACCAGACACACACACACACACACACACACACACAGACAGACAGACACACAGACAGACACACTTTCGCTTATATTTACCACTAGCCGCAAAGCCGCCCTCCGGGCGGACTTTTTGGCTAGCTCCTGCGGAGGGCTATTGGTGGTGGGCCTTCGGCCCACCAAACACGGACTCTCCAGATAGCCCCTTCTAACTTTCCTGAAATCATGGATGTAGAAATGTATGTATTCCCCCCACCCATTCACTCACCCATTACCCATCACCCCCCACCCATTCACTCACCACATTACCATCACCCCCCACCCATTCACTCACCCATTACC
>JACEEZ010013330.1:25000-27500 GCA_016584305.1 Chionoecetes opilio
TAGTAGTATACATATAATTTCCTTTATTTTTCCTTAGGGTGTCTCAACAATGAACGTTCATGGAAAATCTGGATAGTTTCGTTGTAACAACAAGGAAGCAACGTTGTAACAACGGCAGCAATGTAGAGACGTGAGATGGTGAAGATCTCCAAAAAAGCAACTTGTTAGTGTGACTAGAAACAACTTGTTCTGCGAACGTGATCACAAGATAAATCTTGTCACACTGACAAGATCTTAACTTGTCAACCATGACAAGATTGTGTTCGTCAACAATGACAAAATTTAACTTGTCTTCCATAACAAGATGCTTCTTGTCATGGAAGACGAGTCAAATTTTGTCATGTTGACGAACACAATCTTGTCATGGTTGACAAGTTAAGATCTTGTCAGTGTGACAAGACTTATCTTGTGATTTTAGACATGTTCGCAGAACAAGCCTATTCTTGTCACACTGACAAGAGTATGTCTAGAGTGCAGTTATTGATCTGCTGGCTGCTGCCGCTGAACACTGACAAACGAATTCATGAAAAATAAATAGTCATACTTTATTTTTCTTTGACAACTCTACTGGATGTCGACCTCACATTTTCACTTATTCATCCATATTGCGAAGAAAATTTGCAAACCACCACACCGCCAGTAGCACTCCATCAATACAGTGGTACAAGGGGAGGCGTGGATGCGAATAAAGTGTGTGAAGAATCATGTATACAGTTCATAAGGGTGATGGCACCGTAGGCAAGTTGGAAACCCTCGTCTCTGTGTACGTGCTGTACCATATACACTTCATCTTCTCTTGTCGGCGAGTGGAGTAGCAGGAAAGGAGAGGGAAACTACACTGAGAGGGAGATAAGGTAAACAGGGAGTAGATCAGAGTAGGTTGAGGAGGAAGTAAAGCGGGAGAACTTAAGCAGTCTGAAGGGAGGGAGTGGTGGAGAGGGTTTCAGGGAAGGAGGAAAGTGTGTGTGTGTGTGTGTGTGTGTGTGAGAGAGAGAGAGGGAGACAGAGAGAGAGAAAAGAGAGAGAGAGAGAGAAAAAAAGAAAAAGAAGAGAGAGAGAGAGAGAGAGAGAGAGAGAGAGAGAGAGAGAGAGAGAGAGAGAGAGAGAGAGAGAGAGAGAGAGAGAAAAAAAAAATGTGGAGTAGATTCTCCGCCGAATTCAGTCGTCAGCCTTGTTTACGCCGGGGACCCGACCACCCACCGGCGTTTATCAGACAGTCAGCCAACCGGGGCGTGGGAGTTTACGGGAGAGGTTACTGCCGGTGGTAATGATGATAAAAGTAGTGATGGTTGTAGTTGGGGTAGTAATTTTAGTAGTAGCTATAAAAGTTGTATAGTAGCACTTGTTAGTTGTAGTAAGAGTGATCTGCTTATCATTGTCAGTCAGTTAAAAGGTGTGTGTGTGTGTGTGTGTGTGTATTCATCCACGGTCTTGCCCACGCGAGCTAGACTCGCGAACGCCAGTTTAACCCTCCCAGAAAGAACTTAGAGCTCGTACTGACCGATCTTTGGGTAATGCTGGGACCTCGCACACCCCATCCCATTGCTCAAGGGGTCAATAACCGCCCACATTTGCACATTTGTCAGTGAAAAATTCCAGGGAGCGAGTGGGGATCGAACGCACTACCACAGAATGGCAAGACACGCTCGTAAACTACTAGACCACGCAGGTGGTGTGTGTGTGTGTGTGTGTGTGTGTGTGTGTGTGTGTGTGTGTGTGTGTGTGTGTGTGTGTGTGTGTGTGTGTGTGTGTGTGTGTGCTTGTTTCTGTAACAATTTCGTTTACAAGCCTTGCCATGCATAAGTGCTTCACATTAAATAAACAAATAGATGAACGAATAAGTTTTTTTTTTTTACATATGTAATAATACACTGCCAAGCCTGTTTTAGCTTCATAGGTATTTGTACAAATCTTTAAATTGTGCCCATCTTATCATTGTTTTTACTGTAAACAAAAAAAAAATTGCTTGAAAAGCAATGAGATTGTTAAATGTTATGAAAACTGAAATTTAATCAACACCTCTAATGAAAATTATATTTAGGGTGGATTTGTGAGTGAAACTGGAGATATATGTAAGACACGTAAATCGTAGGTGACTGCAGCAAAGATTAAAGTATTGGTGTGTGAGAAACACTCAGAAAGTGAGTGTATAATCAAGTTGGATGGCCAGCAAATGGAGATATTGTGAACGTTCAGGTATTTGGGAAATGTAATGAGCCAGGATAGCGGAATGGACAATGCTCGTAATGGGAAAATGAGACTAGAGAAGGGAAAAGGATGGTAGGAACTGTGATAAGAGTGGCAAGAAAGAATAGAGTTAGCAAAAATAGCGATGAAATCCCTTTAGCATTCTAGCATCAGTTCAAACTTATGGAAGTGAGACATGGATGCTTGTCAGACACGAGCCGAAAGTTAGCAGTGTAGAAACGATGAAATCAAGTGTCTTTGTGGATTAAGGAAATGCCTCCCCACAAGGAAGAGAAGGTGGGGAGTAAAGACG
>JACEEZ010013330.1:32500-45000 GCA_016584305.1 Chionoecetes opilio
TGTGTGTGTGTGTGTGTGTGTGTGTGTGTGTGTGTGTGTGTGTGTGTATGTATATTCATCTAGTTGTATTTTACAGGGCCAGAGCAATGCTCGTGTGGCCCCGTCTCCATATCAACATTTTTATCATTCATCCTTAGTGCTTTGTGTTGGCCGAAGCCAGCACCCCGGAGAGCAGGTCACAAACCCCGGCTAACACCCGGTACCCATTCACTGCTGGGTGGACAGGGGCTCGGGTTTTAAGGAAACAACCCATCTGTTTCCGCTCCGCCCGGGGATCGAACCCGGGACTTCTCGGTTGTGAACCGAGCGTGCTTCCTCTACACCACGGAGTACCCCGTGTGTGTGTGTGTGTGTGTGTGTGTGTGTGTGTGTGTGTGTGTGTGTGTGTGTGTGTGTGTGTGTATGTGCTACAAGAATAGGCACAGACCACGAGGTATAAAATGTGCGGATGTAAAGAAAATATATATTGTCAGTTGTGATGTATGGAGAGAGAGAGAGAGAGAGAGAGAGAGAGAGAGAGGAGAGAGAGGAGAGAGAGAGAGAGAGAGAGAGAGAGAGGAGAGGAGAGAGAGAGAGAGAGAGAAGAGAGAGAGAGAGAGAGAGAGAGAGAGAGATTATAGTGTGTGTGTGTGTGTGTGTGTGTGTGTGTGTGTGTGTGTGTGTGTGTGTGTGTGTGTGTGTGTGTGCGTGTGCGTGCGTGTATGTCATTTCGTTCAGCCACAAGTCATGTATGGGCGTGTGTGTGTATGTGTGTGTGTGTGTGTGCGTGTGTGTGTGTGTGTTGTGTGTGTGTGTGTGCGTGTGCGTGCGTGTATGTCATTTCGTTCAGCCACAAGTCATCGCCACACACCAGAAGAGGAGTGATAAAGACACATCACTCACCTTTGTTGAGGTCATATTTTTTTCTTGGCATATAAATTTACTCTTAATATATTTCCATGACTAATGTCCTCCATTACCACGGTCGGCTGGAGGCGCCAGACCTTCGTACCTTTACGTGACTTCACTTTCCCTCCAACTCCTGACTGATTAGATGCGACGCTCCAGTTAGGGTTTTTTTTTCTTTTCCCTTCCGGGTATGTCTGTGTGTGTGTTGTGTGTGTGTGTGTGTGTGTGTGTGTGTGTGTGTGTGTGTATGTGTGTGTGCGTGCGGGTGTGTGTGCGTGTGCGTGTGCGTGTGTGTGTGTGTGTGTGTGTTTGTGTGTGTGTAGTACGCAGATTTTATTTATTCGTTTTTCTTAGCCAGGCAGTAGTGTGTTCCTATTTCCTTTAGAGCACAGTGTATAGAGTCCTTCAGGCGATGAGACGCCGCGTTCATCACAACCACTAAGACAGGAGCAGGCCAGTCGTGCGTGAAATGACACCCCCACATTGAGAGAAGCCTTTTCAAACACGTCCATTCAGTCCTGCAAACGTATACACTTTCACCTAGGCCCAGGTAATGGAGGTGAACGCTGCTGCTGCTGTTGATGCTGCTGTTTCTACTCCTGCTGCCGCCTCTGTTTCGGTTGTCGCTGCTGCTGTCTTTGTAGTCGCTGGTACTGCTGTTGCTGCTGCCGGCCTTGAGGCTGCTGCCATCATAGCTGCTGTATCTGCTATTGACATTCCGCTGTTGCTACTGTTGTCATCACTGCCCCTGCTACTGCCACCGCTGCTTCCGTTTCCACATCAGTCGTGCCGCTGTGCCCACTGTACGAGTGAATGGCGTCTAATACGAGGTCCAGCTCTGCTCCACGACTTACCCACAAGAAGGTCGAAATCAACTGAAGAGATAATATAACGACGTGATTCGAGTCTATCCCTAAAATGAAGGTCCAAAGCGTATGGAAAGAGGCCAGAACTTATCAGCACCTCACTCGTCCTCAGGGAAGGGAGGACGACGTTCTCGAATCGTGTCGCTAACTCACCAACACTTACAATCTTATGAGGCAATAAGTGAAAAATCTTAAGTTTCTTCATATGTTGCCTTTATGATTATTTCGAAACATTAAGTGCGATACACGCTCGCTCACAAGATTGTGATACTAAGGCCTCGTTTGTAGCACACAGCCGCCATTACCAAAGTTTAATAGTACAACGAGGAGGAGCTGAAGGGCCCTTTGTCAAACAGCCTTTCAATATCTGTTCAATATCTATTTCAATAGCCTCTCTGCATCCACTATCTGGTCGGGTTTTTATCATCAAACATCCCTTCCTTCAGTATCCCTGCGTTATTGTGGCTCTCATCTCCTTAACGCATCGAGCAGCTGTTACAAATTTTCACGCAAATCAGCACAAATATGGCACTAAACATTAATTAAGTTACTTTAAAACAAATATGTGGTACCTCTCTTATGAGTGTGTGCCATCCCGCAGAGTTTACTCGCCCCTATCACACCATTGAAGGACCTGGACGAGGTACTTTTGATGCCTCCTTTGTGGCCCAAAGAGCCGGATTACTCACTCTGTGTTTTAGTAGGAGTGTTGGAGTGATCCTTGGCTATGTACCAAATGTTATATGTGGTGATTGAGAGGTCTCTGGATGCTTAATTCTTTATTAGGAAAGATTGAAGAGATCTTTAGCTCTCTTTGCAGCAGAGTTGAAAGCGTTCTCTGCTGTGTGTTGAGTGGTAAAGGAAGTAGATGAGAGGAATCCTTTGCTACATATATGTTATCTCCAGCCTGTGTATTACACTCTAAAGATCAAACGAGGCTTCACCTTGTGGATCGCAGGAAGGTTATGAGGTCTGAAGGCTATTGAGGCTGTTGCTGTATGAATGAAAGGGCTTTTCCGCGAATCGGCAATCAAGTATTCTTTTAATAAATAGAGCTACAAGGATCACACAGTCTGTTGCACTGATTTCAAAAAGCAGTATTTCATTGTATTCCATTTGCTATTATGCTTTGTTTTGATTTCCTAGCCTTCTTTCTCTGCCTTGGATTTATTCATTGTAACACATTTGTTCCCTCTTCAAAAACTATAATCACCCATTTATTTATTTTCTCAGAAACCACTTCATTGTTAGTGCCGCACAACCCTTACAATTACCTTTCTTTCCCCTTCTCTTCCCCTTTCTCTTCCTCTTTCTCCTACTCCTTAATCTACATCTCTTCCTCCTCTTCCTCCTCCCCCTTCTTCCATATCCTCCTCTTCCAAATCCTCTTCATCCTCCTCTACTTCCTCCTCCACTCTTTTTATTCACACATTTTACGCTCGATCCTAAAGAAATAGATTGTGTGATACTAAGTCTTTATCTATCTATTTTTGTTTTTATTTTCTTAGTCCTTTGGTTCGTGTATTTTTGTGATTCTTTCGTCCATTAAAGTCCTTGGCGGCACTTTAATCAGCAGCGCCTCCAGCCAAAGCCAGAGCGGACGTGACAGAGACAATGGGATTCGTTGTAGAAAAAGGTGAACTTGTCTTTATATCGTTGGGTGAAGTGTCCAGATCTAAATGCAAAAGGGGAAGGAAGGAAGGCAGTTGAGAGATAGAGAGAGAGAGAGAGAGAGAGAGAGAGAGAGAGAGAGAGAGAGAGAGAGAGAGAGAGAGAGAGAGAGAGAGAGAGAGAGAGAGAGAGAGAGAGAGAGAGAGAGAGAGAGAGAGAGAGAGAGAGAGAGAGAGAGAGAGAGAGAGAGAGAGGTAGAAAAACGTCAATAGGAGATTAGGCAAAGCTTCTGGTCACGGCTTAGGATTTAGTTCTTCATTTCTTTCTCTTCTTTCTTGCTCTCTTTGTTTATTTTTTTTGCTGATTTTTCTGTCAGATCGCGTTTAAGGGTTTCATGGCGACTTTAACTTTTTTGAATTTTTAACTTTTTTAATTTACTTTTATTTACTATTTTTTATATCTGTTTATTTCTTAATTTATCTTTTTATGTTTAATTATGGCATTTAACATTTTTTTTCTCTCTTCGGAGTTACTATAAAGTTTTTTTGTTTTGATATTATGATACCTACGTACATGTTTATTACTTACATTGTCTTCTGTTCCATCATTTATCCCTACACCACACACACACTCTCTCTCTCTCTCTCTCTCTCTCTCTCTCTCTCTCTCTCTCTCTCTCTCTCTCTCTCTCTCTCTCTCTCTCTCTCTCTCTCTCTCTCTCTCTCTCTCTCTCTCTCTCTCTCTCTCTCTCTCTCTCTCTCTCTCTCTCATCACCTGTCAATTATTACTCTATCTTATCATACCATCACCCATTACAAATTTACTGAAAACAAACATAAATAAATAAGCCTTAAATAAAGAGCTCACGTTCAAAGCTTTCAAATCAACAGCCACGGATCGCATAAACTTTGGTAGTCAATAAGTTGCTTCACTTGAGTATAATATTATATGACATTATTCTTGAATGTCATTAGTAGCCATTGGTATTGTGTATAATATGGTATAGTAAGTTATATGAATAAGAATAAGTTAATTTAATGGATAAATGTTCAGCTTGTATAACTTGGATGACCTGCTTGTATGACGGATAAAAGGTTGAATCGACATACAATTATACATGATATGATTTAGACCCAAAACGAATTATACTGATTAATTTCATGTGATAGGTGAAAATATAAATGGAAAAATAGTACGTACGTATTTGAATTATTTATTGTTATTATGGACAGAGGCAATGAATATAAGGATAAAAGGCTGAACAGACAGATAGATGAATAGACATGATATGATTTAAATCCAAAACGAGTTATACTGATTAATTTCCTGTGATAGACAAAAATATAAACGGATAAAAAAGTACGTATTTGATTTGTTTATTGTAATCATGGACAGAAGCAATAAATATAAGGAACCAGGTTGAACAGACAGATAGATGAATAGAGATTATATGATGTAGATCCAAAACGAGTTATACTGATTAATTTCCATGTGATAGGTAAAATATATAAAGTGTAAAAAGTAGGTATTTGAACTTATTTATTGTAATTATGGACAGTGGCAATACATGTAAGGATAAAAGACTGAACAGACAGATAGATGAATACTGAATAGATATATGATTTAGACCCAAAATGAATTATACTGATCAATTTCCTGTGATAGACAAAAATATAAATGGATGAAAAGTACATACGTATTAGAATTTGTTTATTGTAATCATGGACAGTAGCAATAAATATAAGGAACAAAGCTGAACAGACAGATAGATGAATGGAGATTATACGATTTAAATCCAAAACGAGTTATACTGATTAATTTCCTGTGATAGACAAAAATATAAATGGATGAAAAGTACGTACATACGTATTAGAATTTGTTTATTGTGATCATGGACAGTAGCAATATGTCGCGCTAAGCTTATCACCTCCTCATCTTTAGCATGCAGCCACTCCTATTAGTTTTAAAATTTTATCTTTCCCTTATTTTTTAATGACGATAATCCCCTATGGACGAATATCCTACATAGAGTTAAGCCTATATAATATATTATATTCTTATGATATTGTTTTTATATGTTAACATGTACAGAATAACCATTGTCAAATGGAGAATAAATTTCTGAATCTGAATCTGAATCTGAATCCTCGTCTCTTGCCTGTCTGTGTGTGGGTTGTTCATCCAACACAGATGTTTACCGTCATCATCTGTTCCCAACCGTAGATTTTCCCTTTAAAACCTCCCTCCTTTGATGTATTTACTGCCAATTTTATTCAACATTCACCAACAGAAATACCGATAAGCAATAATCCGAACTTATATAATAACCACAAACATGTCCCGTCTCGTTCATATTTTCCACCGTTATTCTCTCTCTCTCTCTCTCTCTCTCTCTCTCTCTCTCTCTCTCTCTCTCTCTCTCTCTCTCTCTCTCTCTCTCTCTCTCTCTCTCTCTCTCTCTCTCTCTCTCTCTCTCTCTTTTTCCTTTTTACGCATCACATACGTAATTATTTCGTGCTCGAGTCTGACAACATAAAATAATACTGTTACATAATCTTCATTGTTCCCTGCACTCGAGTACCTGGAAATCATCTCATTGGTTGCTCCTCTCCAGCCAATAACCGTTCCGGGTATAATCTCTATGATGTTCTTATGAGCCAATACGAGGCGGGGGTCGTGTATCGCTCGCTCTTAGGTTGAACAGGATTGCTGAGTGACGATAGATGAGTTTGATAGATAAGTGTTTCATGTGTTCCTGGAAAGTGTTGCGTGTGTGTGGGGAGGGGTTGTGTATGTGTGTGTGTATGTGTGTGTGTGCGTGTGTATGTGTGTGTCTGTGTGTGTAGGTGTGTGTGTATGTGTGTGTCTGTGTGTGTGTGTGTATGTGTGTGTGTGTGTGTGTGTGTGTGTGTGTGTGTGCTGTGGATAGCAGTGAGGTGCGTGAAAGACTATTGAATACAATACAGGTGATGTATTCCTCTCTCTCTCTCTCTTTTCTCTCTCTCTCTCTCTCTCTCTCTCTCTCTCTTCTCTCTCTCTCTCTCTCTCTCTCTCTCTCTCTCTCTCTCTCTCTCTCTCTCTCTCTCTCCTCTCTCTCTCTCTCTCTCTCTCTCTCTCTCTCTCTCTCTCTCTCTCTCTCTCTCTCTCTCTCTCTCTCTCTCCTCTCTCTCCCTCTCTCTCTCTCTCTCTCCCTCTCTCCCTCTCTCCCTCTCTCCCTCTCTCTCTCTCTCTCTCTGACCATAGATACACAGATATATATCCAATAAACCTTTCGTGGATACACACACACACACACACACACACACACACACACACACACACACACACACACACACACACACACACACACACACACACACACACACACACACACACACACACACACACACACACACACACATTTGCCGTTTGCAGATTTCCAACGAACGAGTGGAGTGAAATTTATGCATTTTGCTGTAATTGTGTGCTATTAAACTGCGCAAGAGGCATAAAACATTTGCTGTATCACGAGGGTACGATTAAAATGCGGAACACATAAATATACGAACCTGTATAGTGTGACTGCGACACTCGCACACACGGATAGGGGAAAAATATGTGAATTGGACCGATATGTAAGCGGGTTTGAATTTTAGTTTAATAGTGAAGCTGAACGCCTACCTAGCTTTTCTATTTTGTCATGGTAGTATTAGTTATAGTAGTAATAGTAGTAGTAGTAGTAGTGGTAGTAGTAGTAGTAGTAGTAGTGGTAGTAGTAGTAGTAGTAGTAGTGGTAGTAGTAGTAGTAGTAGTAGCGGTAGTAATAGTTCTTATAGTGGCTGTTGTTTTCCTGGTATGTTATTTTAATCTTATTTCAGCTTAGATTAACTCAAGTTACATTTTGGTGATGCCTCACTACACAAGGGAAAAGACAAAACACAAGTCTATCAACCATTCCTTCCCAACACACACACACACACACACACACACACACGCATACACACACACACACACATACACACACACACACACACACACACACACACACACACACACACACATACACACACACACACACACACACACACACACGCACACACAGTCACACACAGTCACACACAGTCACACACAGTCACACACACACACAAAGCACACACGCATTCAGGTAAAAGCTAATTTTTGTTTTATCTTTAAAGTGATGCAAGCATATTCCTAATTCTGCAATGTTTTTAAAACTATTTTATTAAACGTTTGATTGCACTATTTAACATCATTTTGCAATGTTTTTTTGATTTACACTGAGAGAGACGAGAGCGTAAACCACGCAACTTCCGGCGGACTACGTTACACATTTCATTTATACACTACTTTACTTTGTTTACCACACGACACAGCAGAGAGAACACACACACACAACACACACACCACACACAACACACAACACACCACACCCACCACACACACACACACCACACACACACCACACCACCAACCCAAACACACACACACACACACCACACACACACAAAACACACACACACACACAAAACACAACACACATCACACACAACACACACACACACACACACAACACACCACACACACACACACACACACAACACCACACACACACACAACATCACACACACACACACACACACACACACACACACACACACACACACCACACACATACAAAAACACACACACACACACACACACACACAACACACACACACACACACACACACACACACCACACATACACACACACACACATACACACAACACACACACACACACACACACAACACACACACACACACACACACACACACACACCAACTTACTTCACCAGTGGGCCATAGCGCATAATATCACCCTTAACACCTCCAAGACTGCGCACGTACTAGTAGACATAGAAGTACTAGTATACACGCCAGCCATCGCCCGCCACCAGCCATCACCCAGGGCCCAAAACCCTCCACGTGATGAACTCTGCCAACCTCCTGGGCCTCATTATTGTACTGACGATGAGCTTAACAAACTAAGGGCAGCTCTGTAATGAAGTATGCCTTCTACCGCCTCTATCTCCTCAGGCACCTCAGGCACTAAATCACTGGGTCCCTTTCGCTGTAGGCCTGTAACACCTAACCATATCTTTTGAAAATCTTAATATGGAAATTACTCCTTTACTTTTTATTTATTGGCTTTTTGGTACTTTCGTGCTTATTTTTCCTGCCTTACCCAATATTTTTTTACCCATTGTCAACCTTGTGGCTGCCGTTCTTTAAATAGATTGATAAGTGTCATTATAAACACGCAGTGGTTAGTTTGTCCCCTCATAATGAACCTCCAGAGAAAAACTGATAAAACGGGAATAGGAAGAAAAGGACGAAAAAAGGACAAGCACGAAGGCAAAAAATATAAAAAGATCAAGAGAAAGAAAAAGACAAGAATTTAAAAAAAGTGGGAGGAGGAGGAGGAGGAGGAGGAGGAGGAGGCAAGAATTTTAGCAAGAGAGACGCCAGTGCATTTGCAAGGAAGTGGGAGGGAATGAAGGCAGGTATCAGAGGGCAAGTCACGTGACTGGTGCCTAAGTCGGGGGCTTCATGCGACATTCAGGAACCTCACGCGTAAGCTCCTCCTTGAGTGTGGATCTTGTGCTTATTAGACACGTCCAGGGTGGAGGAGGAGGAGGAGGAGGAGGAGGAGGAGGAGGAGGAGGAGGAGGAGGCACATAGGAGGAGGAGGGGAAGAGGAGAGGAGGAGAAGCGAGAGGAATAAATCAGCCCGCACCTTGACGCACTTTTACATGAAACATTTATGTGGTCAAAGATTGTTCAGGAAGTGGCAGGAATGATTTCTTTATATATATATTTTTTAGGGTCCCTTGAACATCACACCCGCGTCCCAGAAATGTGGGAGGGCGTGGAGGGCGTGTGCCTGACCGTGTACCGTACTGGTTATGTGGTACTCCCAGGCCGGTCTAGCTACCTTGTTTATGTTCATATTTTGTCGTCTTGTTCTTGTTTCGCTGATGTGATGATGACGATGATGAAACAATGACAAGGAGGGAGGGAAAATGAGAGGAAAACATATAGTAGAAGGAGGAGTCTGAAGCGGATGAAGAAGGAGAGGTGGAGAAGAAAGAGTTTGATGTATCTTTGATTGTTGATAATTAGACAAATTGATCTTTTTAGCCCTTATTAATGTCAGAATATAACCTTCTATTTCATATTCCAATTAAATTATCCTTACGTCATGCCTTATGCATAATTATACGGTTGGTGTGTATGTTTTTCCGACTGTTAACCGTAATCTGTGGTAATTTGAATACCCTTTATAAGTAGTAGGTTTATATCGTTAACACAGAGATAAAAACACGTAGCCATCCATGGTATAATTACGACCCTTGATTATGGTGTTATCAACCTTTTTTTCCCCCTCTGCATTAATTTGTTTTACCCTCTACAAAGTCCTTGGGCCTCTATATACTTCCCGTCTACCGTAACTCACCGGTGCATAAATCTCAGTAAATAGCATAATCTCATAAACTAAAAAGTAAATCAGTAAATCAGTAAAGTAATCAGTAAATCAGTAATCAGTAAATCAGTAATCAGTAAATCAGTAAATACAGTAATCAGTAATCAGTAAAGTAATCAGTAAATCAGTAAATCTCATAATCGAAGTACAAAAAAAAACCTTGCCCAAACTCATTCATGTATAATCCACAACCTTCCTTCACCTCTTGTCACCTTTCCTTCATTCTTCATCTTTCTCTTCTTAACCCTTTTTTTCCTTTCCCTTCTCTACTTCCTTTACTTTTTTCCTTTTTTTTTCCTTCACCGCGACCACTACGACCACTGCCTCCTCCTCCTCCTCCTCCTCCTCCTCCTCCTCCTCCTCCTCCTCCTCCTCCTCCTCCTCCTCTTCCTTTCCCTTTGCGTCCTCCTCCACCATAATGATTTCCTGATCCCCCCCACAATGAGCAAAGGTTTCCCAAGTGACGTCTTTCACTTCCATCCCTCCTTCTCTCTCCCTCCCTTCCTTCCATCCTTTCTCCCTTCCTTCCCTCTTTTCTTCCCAACTCCCACAAAACACACACACACACACACACACACACACACACACACACACACACACACACACACACACACACACACACACACACACACACACACACACACACACACACACACTATAAAGGCGTGACGATAAGGTTTTCGTGTGTGTGTCTGTGTGTGTGTGTGTGTGTGTGTGTGTGTGTGTGTGTGTGTGTGTGTGTGTGTGTGTGTGTGTGTGTGTGTGTGTGTGTGTCGTGTCTGTGTCTGTGTTGTGTGTGTGTGTGTGTGTGTGTTGTGTGTGTGTGTGTGTGTGTGTGTGTGTGTGTGCGTGCGTGTGTGTGTGTGTGTGTGTGTTTGATGACATATTATCCTTCAAAGTCGCATGGAATCACTGTCTGTCTTTTCTAAATAGGTAATTATTTTACGAGCTGGATTTTAATACATTGTAATAAGCTCAAATTAATATGATTGCTTATAGTTTAATTCGTACCCAGGAATCCATTACATCACCATTTTAATCTGATGTTAATAGACAGGATTTTAAATTATCATGATATCTGAAGATAAGCTGTAATGACGAAGACCCCGGGGTTATTCGGTACTTCTATAATGATAATAATAATAATAATTTTATTTTCACCCGAAGGCATACAGGAAAAAACCCCACACAACAGCAACATAACATACAGACATGAGGGAGTGAACTTAAGTACTAAAGCAAATAAAGGTGAAGCTACAGGGTTCGCTCCTTTCAAGACTTTAACTCAGAATGTCATCATCATTATCGTCATCATCATCATCATCATCATCCCGAAATGACACCTCCAGATCAAAATTGGCCCACCCCCGTTTCTATATTCTCTTACTGTTTTCTTTATAGTGACTGGCAACTAAGCGAAGTTTTAGCGCAATAGATTTTTTTTATAAATGCACGAATATGCTATTTTCTCAGTTATTTACCAATCAATATTGTTTTGCTTTACGCCAAACTTTAGCCCTTGCTCTGCTTCATATTTACTTCTCTATACCTCTAGCACTTATCTGCCATAGTGTTTTAGTTATTGACAAAAACGTGATTTAAAAAAAAATCAAGCCCTTGCAAAATTTGCCAAAAATTTAGAAAAATAGATTTGCTTGAAAATTAGTTCCTAGCAGTTATCGGGCATGTTGAACACGAATCTGGAGACAGTTTTCAGTTACAATGATTAAAAGTCCCTATTTCAGGAAGTAAGGAAGTATGTAGCTTCTTAATTTTGCCCTTGGCCAGTCTTTTGTGATGTTAAAAAAAATTACAATCCCAGGCAAGACAAAGGCTTCATTCATTACTCGTCTGCCATTCTTCAGTTTTATTTCATTTCGTCCTTCATTTCTCTCTGTCATGGCTTCACGCAGTCTCTTGGCCACTACCATGGCCCCCTCAGCCGCCACAACCCTCATAAGCATAACCGGATTCTACGAATATATTTCTTATCGTTTTAATGGAGCCCAGAATGGCTTTAGTCTTAGTTTGTTCATTATAATTAGATATTTTCTTCCATACTTTTCGTGTCACATGAATCTATTGTTTATATTAATATATTTCTCCATTGTTATTTAGGTCCACGTTTATAACTTGTAACTCTTTAATGGCAGGTGACACAAATATCTGCATATTCTTTAGGTATATGAAAGAAAGATATATTACTTTTAACGATGTTACTGATAAACAAAAAAAGTTCTTAATTTTATTATGTTGATTTCAAACTCATGGACAGAGCCACTACATACTTTTCCTAAATCAAGCTATTCCTTTCTTCTTTATTTCTTTCGCATCACCTCTAATTTTCTGTCCAAACGCACAGTCAGTGAACATTATCTTGATTGCTTGAAAGCCTTATTTTTTGTATTTACTTGTTTTCAGACTCTAAACCCTCGGCGAGCAGTGGTTGTGCGATGAATTACGAGCGTCGCCACGAACACCTGGATAGAGGCTTGCCGAGGAGGATGAAAATAAGCAGGTAGGTGATGATCCATGGTTGAAATTAAGCCTAATTTGGGCACAAATTGGTGAGGCGAGGTGACCTAATGATGGAAGATAACCAGGTGGGGA
>JACEEZ010013330.1:57500-60000 GCA_016584305.1 Chionoecetes opilio
TTGTAGTATGATTTCAGCAGATACCCTCTCATGGCCCAATAGGTTCCGGGTGTCTGTTTTTCCCTATGAATTTCTAGAACCCTCCTGTACATAAAAACCCTATGGAGACTAAGAAATTCAAAAAATTATGGCAAAAAAGCGCCGGGCTATAAAGTTTACAAACGACAAATGCGGATGTATATAGAGATTGAATGACTTTTAAGCGTCGCTGAAAAGGTTTAAATTTAATAAAAAGCGGAAATGAAGAAAAATTGAAAAGGGAACCCAAAATTTAAACTCAAAAAGGTTTTTAAAATACTTTCGGGTAAAAAAAAGTCAAAACAAGTTTTGGCCACTAAAAGATAAAAACAACATCTGGTAAATGATAAAAAGAGCATGGCGCCCGTACTCAATGATATTTTAATGCAGTTTTTATTAAAAGAAGAGAAGCTCCATTACAAAACCCAGTAAACATGTTTGCGGGACTCGAAAGTGATAGATTGGAAAAGGAGAGATAACAGTAGCAAAATATCAAATATTTGCAGAAACTTGCCCCAAAAAATTTCCGTGGGGGGGCAAAATCTCCCCGCGACTATTCGCGAATTCACAGTAAACTTTCGCTCCCGTTAAAAACTATTTAACATACGTAAGGGACAAAAAATTTCCTAGTAAGGGGAAAATTAGCAATGTACACCGATATTCAAGAAAGGGAGAAGACCTCGCAAGTAATTATCCCCCAAATTTAGCTAACGTCTGTGATTGTTAAAAATTTGAGAAAATTTTTGCGGGAAAAAAAATAGTGTCTTTTCGTGAAAATAACTAAATATTAAACTCTCAGTATGTTTTTTAATAAGAGATCCTGCTTAAAAAACCTACTCGTTTTTTTTTCAGTCATTTATTCAAACGGGACGCAAAAATTTTCCCCCTGGATTAAATCCTTGATTTTAGAAAGTTTTTCGAACGTTCCCATAAGCGATTTTTGAAAAAGCTAAGGGCAATGGCTTAGGAGAGCAATTAGTTCTGGTTTGGCGATTGGCTTTCAAATCGTAAAAAAAGGGTAGAAAAAAATGGCGGGGGCATCGATGGTTTAGTGTTACTAGGGGGGTGCCTCGGGGCTCGGTCCTGGGCCCTACTTTTTTTCGATATATATCAATGATTGGACTGCGGATGTCTTAAAATATCGAAATTTTGCAGAGACAGCAAATTAGGCGGGGTTTTAAAACATAACTAGGGGAAAAAAAGCGAACTCTTGCAACGTGTCTCGAAAACTATCAGATTTAAGTGATAAATGGCTATTTAAATTTTTTTCCAAAATGTAAAGTAAGCATATAGGCAACGATAACTCAAAAATAACATCAAAGCAAAATGAATCGTTAACTGAGGTTCAGAGGGGAAAAAGGGTTTTTGGTGTCATCATTAGTAATGATCTGAAAACCAGTTCGCATGGGCCCAGCGCCAGTAAAAAGGCGAATATGAGTTAGGGTTCATTAAACGAAAATTGAACAAAAAATCCAAAAGTAATGACACGATTAACACTCCTTGGTAGGGCCCACTTAGAATATGCCCTACAATTTGGTCGCCTTTTTTTCGTAAAGATCAAGCCAAAAAGGATCAGGCAAAAAAGAGAACCAAATAAATTCCATCCGCGAAACCCTCTTATGAAGAGGGGACTCGGAAGCTTTAAAATGTTTTCCCCAAAGGATCGAGAATCCGTAGGGGATTGATAGAAACTTTAAGATCCCAAAAGGATTGATGTCATTTTATCAAGAGAAACTATTCGAATTTTCCCCCAATGAAACAAGAAACAACGGTATAAAAAAATAAACGGTCAACGTTGCATCACAGATCTCCCTAAAAATTTTTCAATTTAGAGTAGTGAGATGGAACAAGTACCCGCAAAGGTCGAACCAGACAAAACACTTAAAAAAAAGACTTGAGCACACGTAAAGTAAAGGGGGTTTGATAGTGCCCGAAATTTCATATTATAGTCCCCCGGGTCGATATGATAGTGAAGTTGTAGTTAGTATATTTCATATCCCACATCCCATATGAAATTTAGTTCCCATTTCTTTTGGGGGCATGGATCATTTTCCAACTGTCTCCTAATGTGTTAAGTTAGCAGTAATGTAGACAACAGATACCCTAGTTAGGACCAATAGGTCTCTGGTGTCTGTTTAATCCTAGATTCCCATGTATTCCTCCTCCTCCTCCTCCCCCTCCTCCTCCCCCCCTCCTCCTCCCCCTTCTTCCCCTTTTTCCCGGGGTTGAGAAAGCCCGTCGTCGTTTCCTTGGAGTTAGCATAAAAATTGCTCCTCCTCCTCCTATCCCCCTCCCCCCCCTCCTCCCTCCTCCTCTCCTCTTCCTCCTCTCCCCCTCCCCCTCCTCCTCCCCCCCTCCTCTCCTCCCCTTTCTATGTGTCAGAGGTTTACATGACTAAGAGATTTTGTGGTGGGCGTAAAAGGAGGAAAGGAAAGGAAAGGAAGGGCTAGGGGAAAAATTAGGTGACGGGGAGGAATGGGGA